>JABSTQ010001113.1:0-43336 GCA_013358835.2 Ixodes persulcatus | reverse complement strand
AATGAATTTACTAACCACTTTCGCCCGTCTCGTTTTCAATAATACACGACTGCACTTTAAGTCACGGTGCAGCATATCTCCATGGGAAGGAGTGGTTCCCTATCCTTGGAAGACGGGCCATTTCCGAAATATGTTAGCTGAAGTGAAGCACTTGCCATGTCACTGCCGGAACTCGCAACTAGCATGAAACTTAAGGTGCAATCCCACCGCGTTCATGACGTTCGGGTGCTTTTTGACGGCTTATAACCCTCTTTCTATGCAGCTAACAATTAAAAAGTTAATGTTAAATTAAAGAGCTGTTCTTCAACGATATTTTAATGTCTCGATATTACGATATTTCTAGTTGTTAGTTAATTATTCAGCATTAATTACACCACAGTCTATAATATTGAAAAAACAAATTTCTTAAGTTATAACGTCCCATCGTACACAATATTTTACGTGAGCGTTCGGTTGGATGTAATAAATTAAAAACGTTAACAACGAACTATACAGATAATGTATATTTGAAATAAAAAATAGTTTAATATGGTAATATCTTATGGCGCTATAAAACGGAATCACTTCAACTAATCAAAATAAAGAGACCATTACATTTTGAGCATTCGTCGATATTACATGTTCCGAACTTCCATATTGATATACTACACGTTAAGAATGTTATAAGACCGCAAACGTTTCCCATTCAGTTACGGCAAATTGTAGTTTCTTAATATAAAGTACAGATGGCGACACGTGTTCAAGAACAGCTTGATGTGCATTTTCCATCGTGTGCCACTTGGAATGCCGCGTGATAGACAGAAAAAGCGCCAGATGTCAGGTGTCAGATGCCTGGACGCCCGCAGTGAGCGAGCCAGAGATGTCAGAACAACAAGTACGAGGCTGCGGGTGCACCTACATCTATGTTTGCGCGCGTTCTGCTGTGCATCGGTGCACATGCCCGACGCGTTCCAAATGAAATGGGCGCCATAAGTGCATTCTGCCATTTCAGATTCCGCCACGTATGCGAAAACAGATTAATGTTTTCGTATCTTGAAAAAATCATTTTCGTAATCAAACCATGCTTGTCGGAATGGTTTGACTATATTTTGTTTCAAAAACCACCTCGGTCACTCTTAAGTGGCAATGATAATAAAACAAAACATTAATTAGTCTCAGTGTCTCTGAGCCAACGCGCTGGCCCAGGAATCCATTTTTGTCGGGTTTAAATATCGGCCGAGGGGCCCGCATTCTGACGGAGGCCAATCCGAGATTTCGGTTGCACGTCAAAAGATCTCCAGTTAGTTAAAATAAACCCGCATTTTTTTCTATTAGGGCGTGTTGAGTGAAGTTTGTTGGTTTGGCTTGTGAAAACTTAAGATCTGAATATTTGCTTTGCTTTACCTTAGTTCGGAGCGCAGCCAACGCTATGGGCTGATGAAGGCATTGAAGCCCACGTTATTTTGACTGAAACAGCGCCAAGAGCGCGAGGTCAAGCTGTTTGTCCTCTTTCTGTGCCTATGTGGTCGGGCTAAACTAGAGCCACTGAATAAGCTACGCCTTATACACATCTTGGTGCTTAAAATGATGGTTGTCAGTTATCTGAAGCTTTATCTGAAATCACGGGAAACGCTTTTCCGTCCTCCACAAATGTTTAAACAGTTCGCGACAAAGCATAGCAATATTACGTGAAGTTCCTAACATCGAAACTAATGCAGAGGAAGGCGCACTTTTGAATCATGACGATCGGCAGTTGCGTTTGATTTGTTACTAACCACCAGGATGGCGGCGCCCACAACAATATCGGGGGAAAAAGTGCCCATACTCTAAGCATAGCTCATTTGGTTTAGCTCACAGGTGAAACCAAGCGCGGTGGGGGATCCTTGGCCGAGTGTGTTGTGGCACCGCAGATCAGAGCACGTGGAGAAATGCTCGAGCGCGAGCTCCGTTCAAAGCACGGAGCTTACGCTGCAGACTGGTTCAGACAGTTGCGTTTTACTGCGTTTGACTGCGTTACGGCTGCGAGAAACCAGGGAATCCCTGCTGCTTATGTCGCGTGCGAAGATGATTCCCTCAATTGGATTCCACGCTTCATACGAAGCACAGATGTGCCGGTGACTCGCTTTCGGTTCTCGACGCAACGCAGTCAAACGTACTCAAACGCAAGTGTCTGAACCAGGCTTAAATCCCCTCGATGTATTTGCGTTTGCCTTTCAAATGTCAAATGTGCCAGTGCACGAGGCCCGTGTCTCGAGCGGCCCTTGGAGGCAAATGGCGGCGCAGCACTAAAAATTACAGTGTACCAGAATGCTGAGACCGGAGCCGCTCGGCAGTGGAAGCTCGCGTGAGGGTGCGTGTATTGACAGTTTGTGGCGGCGCTGGAGTCGAGTTACGCGGAAAAAAATCGCGCAGCCAGCCACGTTTGGCGGAAAATGCGTTTGGAGTCGACGACAATATCGTTTGTTTTTTTTTTTCACTTCGAGCGGTGCGCGCAAGGCCGACCACGATTTCATAGTTCTGCTGGGTCCGTGTGTTCGATCGAAATATGTTTTGAATCTTGTGTGTTCTGATTTTGCGGATGGCGAACGCGTAAGTGTAGCGCCGAAATGCTGTCGGCGCCGAAATGCCGTCGGCGAAACGGCGACCGAACTCTTGCTGCGCACCTGGTTTCCGAATGGGCTAAATTCGAGTAAAAGGCGTGAAAGCGGCGTCCCTTCTTGGCGTTCCAAAGCACGAAGCCACAAGAGATGTTTGGGAAAAGAATCTGCAACGATCGGACAAGCGTCTTCAAGAAACAAGTGCTGTCAGCGAGCTGCACTTCGAGCCCCGCTTCATCCTTTGAAACTGCGTCTCAACAATTCAGAAACCTTTGAGAGTACGTCTCAATGGTTTTTGAATCATGCGAAGAAAGGCAAACTTTTAATGATGAATTTTGCAAACCTCGTTGCCTTTTCGCGAATTGTCGAAATTGTGTTAGCCTTTAATAATGACTGCCTTTAAAAGTGCAATTGCAACATGGCCAATTAAACCGTTAATTAACAAGTTAACTAAAGAAATCTGGTTAATTATTAAACATTACGACGATTATTCGGCAATTTATTGTCCATCGAGCCCTACAGATATAAGTAAAGACGGCATCCACGTGTCTGCCACCTCCTTTCTTGTAAGATCTGTAAAGTTTTACAGCGATTAAAACAAAAACACCCTCTATGTCTGAGCGAACCAGATACGACCCCTGTGAAACCATGGGTATTTCACTTCGAGAAGCCAGCTCAGGCAAGACTTACCTGGCTGTAAGAAATCAGCTTTCGGTTAGATGTATTGTTATTAGCGTGTGGGTTTCAGATGGTTTACCCTCAAGAGTACAAGGCGCTCTACATTGTAAGCATGTATGCGCTGCACATTGTAAGCATGCATTTCATTGCCGTGCTGTAAACTATTACAACTTTTACCTTGCCTGATTTACGTGTGCTGTTGTTTCCTGCTCTGACTGATGTGAAAAAGTTGCTTGTTTTCTTCTTTGAATCTTATAAAGCATTACTTGTTCAGCCCACGTTGTCTTCTTTTTGGAATTAAGTTCAATGTTAAAACACGTGATAAAAATTGTCACGGCTTTTAAGCCATTTCTTACAAGTGAGCGTCGGGTGGTCCTCGGATGGTCGTGGCAGCCATGAAGAAATATAATACCTGTGCCACACGGGCAACTCGAATGCCATTTACAACAAATGACATTTGAGCGGACGGCCAATCAGCGCGCGACACTCCGGGCGTGGCGCATCCCACGCGCGACAGATTGCGAGCTGATTCGCCGATCACACAAATGTCATTCGTTGTAAATGGCATTCGAGTTGCCCGTTTGGCACGGGTATAAGATTCTCATTTCTTTGTGGCCGTCGCTTCGGTGGTTTGTCGCATTAACCTGGGGTATCTAAAAACGTACTAAAACAATCTCGGGCTTTAATATGTGCCGTTTCGTTCCACCATAAAATAAAATAGCAAAAACAAAACTGTTTGTGAGTTTTAAATTTTCCCGCCAAATATCTCTTGTTTGACCTTTTGCAACCAAGGAAATGGGAATTTCATTTAAAATGTTCACGATCTGACGAACCGAAAGTCGCAGCTAATTGTACGCTGAAACAACTTGCAATCCCTTTTTTAAAGTCGCAATTGTTTTTACTTGAAGACAGAGATTGTACCGTGCAATACGTTGCAGCATCATGTTGCCAACGGTCGTGCCGCAGCGTAATTGATGCCGCGGTACGACCGCTGGCAGGTCGTAGCTCTATCAGAAAGCCTATGTGCAGTCCACCGAAGCGGCGTCAAAAATTCATATTTTCGCGCCTGCAGCCGCGCACGCGCACACTTTCTGGGTAACACGACGGTGTCGACACCTGCCGCGATCAATACCGCGCGCCTCAGGTGAGCCACTCCGGTCCCAACACTACCCAAGTATTCTAGTACAGTGTACTAAAATGACTGGCCCTTAAAGGTGAATGGCGGCGGAGCACGCGCTCGTGGCACGTGTGTTGCGCGTTTCCACAGCAATGGTTGGCGGTACTTGTAAAAAACGCCTTTATCAAGGGGCTTTAGCAGGGACCCTGGGTTCAGACGCCTATCTGCATTCTACCGTCGTGCGATCGTGTACCACATATACTGCGCAATGCACGTTAAAGACCCTGAGCTAACAGGTGTACTGAACTTTTTAAAACATTCAACGGGTTACAATGTAGCCCTACGAAACCGCAGCTCTCTAAAAAAACTTGGACTATTTTTGAATCCGCCGTTACATTGTATTTAGTGTGTGCTTGCGTGTTCGCGTTCTTTTTCTTTTTTTTTTTTCGTCTACATCTGTGATTATGCGGCTCTTATGATGAGACTATAGTTGTCGGACTTCTAGAAAAATATTATATAACTAAACCAATTGCGCGTGAACGCAAAATACAAAAACAAAAAAAAACACATAGGCGCGCTTAACGAAAATAATTCAAAGAATAGAATTGATTATAATTGTGTTTTCAAAGGTTTCAGCGCACAAAAGCTATAAAAGCGGGCTCGATGCTTTGGATGGCGCGCTTCTTCACTGGAAGAGTAGTTCAGGGCAGCATGTTCGCGCTTGTATGTTCCGCTTCGCTCTATCGATACAACCAAATACTTTACTGGTAATGTATTTAGTGAAACAAAGCTACATTCTGCATATGTGCAATGCCCTCAGTTTTCAAGTGATTACACACTTGTTTATCATTATTGTTTTAGTTTCCCACTACGACTAATTTCGTGCTCTTTTGTTTGCTACATGCATTGAGACCACGGTAACCCAGGAGCAATCTACATTGCGGATTGTAAAAAAAAAAAAAAAACCTATGCTATTTTTTACGTGTGCCACAATCAATACAAAATATGTTAAACTTCAGATGTGGCCGTTTGCGTAAATAAACAATGTGGTTTGTCAAGAACAATTGCGATTGTATGAAATCACCTGGGAAAAACTTGTTCTAGGCACGCGACCGTTGGCATGCAGTGAATACTCACAATCGGCGCTGAGATTATTGGTAGCTGTCAGTAAGTGGAGTTTTTCTTTGAACCTATAGTTAAAATGTTTCCCTCTTTCTGTTGCAAGCAACCAAGGGACACCTTACACCAAATCTGAGGGTCATAAAGTACTATGAATATTCAA
This sequence comes from Ixodes persulcatus, assembly GCA_013358835.2. Taxonomy (NCBI): domain Eukaryota; kingdom Metazoa; phylum Arthropoda; class Arachnida; order Ixodida; family Ixodidae; genus Ixodes; species Ixodes persulcatus. The sequence goes on along the minus strand of JABSTQ010001113.1, from coordinate 37,683 downwards.
AGATTACAGCCTGAGCATTATATCTGTACAAGCTTTAGCTTTAGATGCACCCTTAACTTGCGATACGCAACGCTAGTGTAAAATGTAGCGCTCTTTCAGTTTTAATCAGCGCACCACGTGCGTGCTTACACTATATCTTATACATCGTCAAACTCTACCCGTTTGAATCTATTTCATTTTTGCACACCAATATTTGCGCTCATAAATCACTCAATTAAGACTTGTATATGGCTTAAACTCTGTGCAAAAGCTATCGTACAGACCCAGAATCTTTGCCTGCGCAGTCATTACAGTTATCACTGAACTCGTATTAAAATTAGTTCTTATCAAAAATTGCTGCGAGCTAATTTTTAACCTTGGCTTTTTTTTTTTTTTTATTATGACTCCCGCACCAGTACTAAGGTGGGCTTACCAAACTCAATATGTAAACCTGAGTGTCATTTTTTGTGTTTTCCAGTCTCGTGGTTTCGGTCAAAATGAATACTCAGCTACCTAAATGAGACACCTGACCACCCAAAAAATAGTTCATTTGTTTTGATTTTTTGTGCATTTCATTTCTCAAGGTAGAAGTTTGGGAACCCAAGTTTATCACGTCATCACGTTTTCCTGGAAATCCACAAAGAGCCAAACGCATGCACGACAATAGGCCCGGCCCGTCATATAAATCTGATCACATTGATACGTTAGTGGCCTTCGAAATCCCTGCGGCGTGCTAACGGCGCACAGGCAACTTTATATTTTTCAACGCATGGGTTGTTTTGTTGTGCATGTGTTTCGCCTTTTGGCTAAGGTTGATTTTCGCGTTTTGTTCTGACCATATTTGATTGGGACGTGAGCTGGGACTATGGTTGGGATATTCACACGAGGGAGAAATTCCGGGGATTTCTCCCTGGCACTCGCGCATCACGAGACAAAAACGCGAAGCTTTTGGAGATCGCAAAGCCTGACATTTTCGTCGTCGGATGCGTGTCCTGTGGCGAAATCCCCGGGATTTCTCCCTCGTGTGAATACCCCTTAACTGGGCCCCTTGCACGAGAACTGGCGCAGCCGTGCGCGTTCCAAAGAAAGCTCGTGCAGAGAACAAGCGAAGGACCAGGGATGTCATATTCAAGATATTGGCGACGTGCGCGACCGAAAGCGTGCTGTGGTCGGCCCTCCACGATTGGCCGAACGCTGACCATGTAGTCAGAAAAGGATTTCTTATCGACGGAAATAAGAGGAATGAAAGAAATTTAATTTTGACGGTGTTGGTAGTGTTCCTTTCAGAGCGCAATTATTTCAAGCTTCCACCATGCTCATTACAAACACCGTCGAACTTGTTGGTTTGAAGGTAATGACGTCGCAAGGGGGAACGATAGGAGGGCGCCACCAAAACATCTCGCCGCTAATAGAAAAATACCCCACTGTATCGAAGCCCCACCACACACGATTTTTCTCATTGATATACAGGCCTGGAAGGCAATCCTACCGCCATCTGTTGGTTCAGAATCACACTAACGAAGGGTGGGGTTGCACCTTAAGTCAACAGTCCATGTCAGAAAGAGAATGTGTGGTATGGAACGTGGTTATTTACGCATTTGAGCCTTTGACCGCATCGCCCTCTTGTCTATAAACGTTGAGCCAATGCATGCAAAGTTTAACGCGATTATATACGCAGTTGACCGGAGCGCCCTCTCCTGTATAGATGTTGAGCGGCTACATGCGACGTTTCATCCATGACAGAAACCCCAGCTCTTGACTTACTACCACATCTCAGAGCCCCCTCCCTACTCGTCCCGCAGTTGTGGCCGAATGGTTAAGGCGATGGACTAGAAATTCATTGGGGTCTCCCCGGACAGGTTCGAATCCTGTCGATTGCGCAAACATATTTTTTTTTTCTTTTTTTTTTTTAAGAAGACAGATGGATGGCAATCGATGTGAGCACGGACGCCGGACGGATGGACAAGGATAGACCCTAAGGAGCTTCGCCCCTAAAATGAAAAAGAAGAATCTAAAATGGCAAGAACTTGTCCTGCTGTGGTAATGAAGAAGTAAAGTGAGCGGAACAAGAGGTAACAAAATAGTACGAGGACACCTAAACACTTCTTATGAGTTCTGAATGCGAAAGCATGATTGTCGTTCTTGCGCTAGCTTTGTTTGTCTGCGGTGTAGTGGTGTGGACGGCCACATTTCGCCGGCCGGCGGCCGAGCGCGCTCTAATGAAGTGGCCGCGCCGCGCTGAGCTCGGCCGTGCGCCCCTTTTCAGAGTTGGCCCGAACCGCGGGCGGGCTGGGCGGCCAGGCCCCCACCGCCGCACTTCGCCGGGCCTCTTCGGGTCACCGCGTGCGCTGCGTTGCCATGGAAGGGGCTTCCAAATACCGTAGACACTAATAAAGGAAACTCCGGTGTAAAATGGGAGACGGAAGTAGAAAGCGATCCTGGCGGTATGCAGTGGACAACTCGCCACTTTCCCCTGAAATGAATCAAGTGGGTGCGACTCACTAAAGAAATTGATAGTCTATGAAATATTTCTTTTTTTTTTTCTTTTCTTTGATGGAGCATAGGCAGCATAAGCTCGTGATATTGGACCTCTTGGTATTTTGATGTCAAAATGCACTGTGTTGTATAGACCAGTCAGGATTTGGATCGCGATTTTGTACAATCTAAATAATTATTAACATTTTCTAAGCTTGTGGATTTATTTGTTTTATTCCTACCGAAACATGTCTTGTTAGATGTCATTGGCTTTGAGTGACCATAATTGGCAATGGGCGTCAATTTTTTATGAGACCAACATGAAATGACGCTAAGTGACTAGAAGTAATTATTATTGATAATTATGTGTGTGTTTTTTTTTGTTTGCTTACGCTTATGAACGGCTTCAAGTGGCTTTTGTTGGCTATGAACCCCTTTGTTCTCGGGCAGGGGGCGCGAGCGCGTCTGCAAGACGCGACCATGTTATGCTGTCAGCACTATCCAGGCGGCGCTGTAACGTTCGATATTGCACGTGCCACGTTCGAAAGCAAGCATCTGTCAGCATTTGTAGACACGTGATAACAAAACGACTAGAAAAAATAAAATAAAAAAAGAATTATGCAGCTCGTGGCCTCAGCGTCCATTAAACATTCCTTTCAGCTTTATTATTTTTGTTGCTCTTTTTCATAGCTTCCGTGAGCCCGTATGTTTCACTTTACTTGATAGCGAAGCCAAAGCTATACCTGCTAAAGCATGTTCCCCTGAACGATGCTCGCACTGCACGAGCGCGCGTGCTTGGCAGGGACACTGCAAGCTCGGAGCTCGCTCTTGTAGCCTCTGCTACGCTGGCATTTATAATAGAACAGAGTATAAAAAACTAGTGGGGAAGCGTATTGACGCGTGTTCGAAACGCGAGCCAAATATTCTATTTTGCTCGCCTGGAGCGCTGCTCAAAACTTGAGAGCTACGGGCCTATAGGCCTCCTGCGCTGAAGCTTTGAACCAACTGTAGCGCCGTCATTTTGGGTAGTACAAGCTCACTTGATTGAGCCTCGCACTACTTATGGCACGTTGGTTGAGCTTTTTTAATTCTGTCTGGTCCTGAATAACTAAAAAACAATTTTGGACGCCAGAAATCGGCCAGACTCAACGCTGCAAGACAACCAAAAGTGCCAAATTCATGACACCACCACTAGGGTACGCGTCTCTTATCTCTGGGTGGTGACGTCAAAACACCTGTGAAGGGATGCTTTAATTTTTCTTTTTCTTTGTCATGTCTACTTTGGAACGCGCGGAACGGCTGTTCTTGGCTCACGCGCTTAGCGTCTTAGCTTTGACGGCGTTCGAATTTTTGTTGTTTCTTTGTATTTTCATCGTGATCTCGCGCTCAGCACCAGAGCTGGCACGCTTCTGCATGCGTGACAGTTTGAGACGCTAAAGTTTGTACTACCCAAAACAAGGCCTAAGAAGTCCCTTTTCGCAGCACCCCCTGGGGAACGCAGGAGGCCCATTAGCATCTTCTTTGACCAAATTGACCTTAAATGGCTGGCAACGGGCCTCCTGCGTTCCCCAGGGGGTGCTGCGAAAAGTGAGTGCAAACTTTAGCGTCACAGACTATCACGCATGCAGAAGCTTGCCAGCTCTGGTGCCGAGAGCGAGATCACAAAGAAAATACAAAGAAGCAACAACAATTCGAACGCCGTCAAAGCTAAGACGCTAAGCGCGTGAGCCAGGAACTACCGTTCCACGCGTTCCAAAGTATACTCTGTTTCATACTTAGCGTGCAACGCTGTCAAAGCTACTGGCGCGAGCGCGTGGCTTCACCTATAGTTTCGTTTGCTCGAGAGCGCGTGCAAATGATCAACGAGATCAAGCCCCACGCTCGCGCCAGTAGCTTTGACAGCGTTGCACGCTAAGTATGAAACAGAGTATAGACATGGCAAAGAAAAAGAAAAATTAAAGCGTCGCTTCACAGGTGTTTTGACGTCACCACCCAGAGGTAAGAGACGCGTATCCTAGCAGTGGTGTCATGAATTTGGCACTTTTGATTGTCTTGCGGCGTTGAGTCTGGCCGATTTCTGGCGTCCCAAACTGTTTTTTCGTTCTACAGCACCAGACAGAATTAGAAAAGCTCAACCAACGTACCATAAGTAGTGCGAGGCTCAATCAGGTGAGCTTGTACTACCCAAAATGAGGGCGCAGTTTGTTCAAAGCTTCAGCGCAGGAGGCCAATGGCTATTGATGAAATAATTGACAATTATCAATTTCGGCGTTGGTGAATGCATATGGCTTCAACTGGCTATTATGGGCTATCAGCCTCAACTTTTATATATATTCTGAGATATGTCTCCATCTATGAAGAATGAGTAATGAAAACTGAGCTATTTCTGTTTATAAACTGGAATGACTTCAGGCGGCTATTGTTGGCTACTAGAATACATTTCTGACCAGATTGCCTCAATGGCTACTAATGACTGTTAGTATAATAGCAATTATCTGCTGTCTGAGTGTTTGTGAATGAGAATGGCTTCAAGTGAATATTATTGGCTATAAGCACCTATTTTCGAATATATTGGCTGCAAATGGCTACAAACTGCTATTAGTAGATAACTATTGCTTGAGCTATTTTTTATTTACAAAGTGGAATGGCTTCAAGTGGATCATGTTGGCTATTTGTATTTTTTTTTGACCAGATTGGATTGAAATGGCAGCTGATGGATATTAATCAGATCATTAAAAAAGTATGTGCTATTTCGGTGCTTAAAAATGAGTATGGCTTCAAGCGGCTCTTATTGGCTTATGCATCAAATTTTAGATAAATTTGATTGAAATGTCTACAAATAGCTATTAGTGACTAGTGTTTATATTTATGGGCGTTTTAGTGTTTACTAACTGGAATGACTTTAATTGGCTATTGTTGGCTATTAGAATCTATATCTGACTGGATTGGCTTCAAATGGCCTGCAATGGCTATTAGTTAGTATAATTGACAATTATGTGCTATTTCAGCGTTTATGGATGAAAATGGCCGCAAGTGGCTATTACTGGCTATAAGCATTTATTCTTATTCCAATGGCTTGATTTGGCTGCAAATGGCTATTAGTGCTAGTGTTGATAGTTATCCTCGTGAGAACCTGCGTCCACCAGTGTGGACATTGGGCTTTGAATTGTTGAAAATAAACGGCGCCGCACACAGGAAAGAACTCCTGTCCACCGTCATGGACATAGTCTGTGCTGCCATCTGGAGGAGGAGCAAACAGCACTGAAAACAACTGGTTGCTCGCTATTCCCAATGGCGACCTGCAGCACTCGCAAGTTCTTCGGAGGATGCCAAGATATGTAATCAGTTTACGTGATTTACACAAACGGAGGCTGTGTTAATTTATATTTCTAGTGTTCTTGAAAGTTCACAGATGGTTAATAATGCTTAATATCGACAACAGTATTAGCATGGGTTGCGGTAGTCGCTTGTCAAACTGTGTGTCCACGTGGGTGGACGCTGGGACCCAAAACTTGTGACATGAATTTCGCGATGACCATGTTTTGCTCATCATCAATGTCAAACACACGTGAAGTGAAAACAATTGGTTTGATTGATTGTGTTCAATTTCTCTGGACTAACAACAAGTCAGGCGAATGCCATTTTTGACCGTGTGTGCGGTGCCACATGTTCCGCGCAAGAGAGTCAAGCCGCTGCCAAGTTTGCTAGTCAGGACGGCGCAGGCACCTCACATGCCAAAGAAAGACGACATCAAGAATGCTTCAAGGAGCAGGTACCCTGACCGCTCAAAGAAACCTCCTCACCGTTGCACGTCCTATGATATCTTGCTCTGCATTGAAACTGACAGGCACTGCTTCTTTCCATTTCATACCAAGAAATGAACATAATTTTTTTGGCGGTATCACTCCAGATTTGTTATTCTTCCGCCCGAAACCTAACTTGCAAAAATGAACTAATAAAATGTGGAATAAAAATGTGTTCATTTTCCCGATTTGAAGTGTAAAGTCCCACTGTCAATGTGGGCGGACATCCATTTTTACTGAACCTGCAAACTAACACTGCAAAAAAAAGTCAAAAATGCTCAAACTTACTCCTAACAAAGCAATTAAAGGTATTTAATATTAAATACTTATGCCGGATTTTTCTGGGGTGTTTAATAAGTGGAATGGCTTTAGGTGGCTATTGTTGGCTCTTATCACCTATTTCTGACAAAGATTGGCTTCAAATGGCTAGCAATGGCTATTAGTAAGTGCAATGAACAATTATGTGCTATTTCAGTGTTTATAGATGAAAATAGCCACAGGTGGCTATTACTGGCTATTGGGCAGGAGATCGAACTATAGGGGGCGCTTTATCGAGCTTGTTGTCCCCACAGCCTGGTGTTTACCAACACAGCATAACAAAGAAATTGAACCTGGCCGAGCACGGTCTGGGCACGAGCGCTTCGCTCTGACCAGTGCTTTGGTCGCACGAGGAGTGGCCTTCGAATCGTCATCTTCGATTTCTCGGATCAAAAACAAACAAGAAAATACGGTTTGTTGTCCCCACAGCTGAAGCGCACCGCTAGAGGCGTGACTGTTCGATCTCCTCCCCAATAAGCATTTATTTTCATTGCAATGGCTTGATTTGGCTACAAATGGCTATTAGTGACTAGTGTTGATAGTAATGAGCGATTTTTGTGTTTACCAACTGGAATGGCTTTAAGTGGCTATTGTTGGCTAGTATCATCTATTTCCGTGCATATTGGCTTCAAATGGCTAGCAATGGCTATTAGTGTGTGTAAACTATTCTGTGCAATTTCAGTGTTTATAGATAAACAGGCTACAAGTGGCTATTTTTTGGCTATAAGCATTTATTCTTTATTAGATTGGCTTGAAATGGGTACAAATGGCCAGTAGTGAATAGTGTTCATAGTTATGAGCGATTTTGTGTTTACTAACTGGAATGGCTTTTAGTGGCTATTGTTGGCTATTGGCCTCTATGTCTGAGAAGATTGGCTTCAAATGGCTAGTAATGGGTATTAGAGAGTATAATTAAAAATTATGTGCTGTTTCAGTGTTTTTTTGGATCAAACTGGCTACAAGCGGCCATTACTGGCTTTAAGCATTTAGATTGGCTCAAAATTGCTACAAATGGCTAGTAGTGACTAGTTTTGATATTTATAAGCAGGTGTCATGCTTAGTAATTGGAATGGCTTTTAGTGGCTATTGTTGGCTATTAGCATCTATTTCTGGCCAGATTTGCATCAAATCGCTTGCAATGGCTATACTCCGTTTCACCTTATGTCGTACCACAGCGAAGGCTACAAGCGCGAGCTCATAGCGTTGGCAGCTCTTCTTAATGCACGAGAGCTTGTGCCACCAACAAGTGCCCCAGAGCAAGAATCTCGCGCTCGTAGCCTTCCTTGCGGTGGTGAAATAGAGTATATTAGCAAGTATAATTGACAATTCTGTGCTATTTCAGTGTTTTTGGATGAAACTGCCCACAAGTAGCTATTACTGGCTATAAGCATTTAGATTGGCTTAAAATTGCTACAAATGGCTAGTAGTGACTAGAGCTGATATTTATAAGCAGGTGTTATGTTTACTAACTGGAATGGCTTTTAGTGGCTATTATTGGCTATTAGCATCAGTTTCTGGCCAGATTCGCATCAAATTGCTTGCAATGCCTATTAGCGAGTATAATTGACAATTCTGTGCTATTTCAGTTTTTTTGGATGAAACTTGCTACAAGTGGCTATTACTGGCTATAAGCTTTGCGATTGGCTTAAAATTGCTACAGATGGCTAGTAGTGTTTAGTGCTGATATTTATAAGCAGGTTTTATGTTTACTAACTCGAATGGATTTTAGTGGCTATTGTTGGCTATTATCATCTATTTCTGGCCAGATTTGCCTTAAATGGCTTGCAATGGCTATTAGCGAGTATAATTGATAATTCTGTGCTATTTCACTGTTTATGCACTAAACTGGCTACAAGTGGCTATTATTGACTATAAGCATTATTTTTAAAATTAAATTGGCTTGAAATAGCTACAAATGAATATTAGTGGCTAGTCTTGACAGTTATGAGCAATTATAGTGTTTACTAACCGGACTGGCTTTTAGTAGCTGTTGGCTATTATCATTCATTTTTGACCAGAGTGGCTTGAATGGGCTAGCAATGGCTATAGCAAATATAATTGTGGATATTCATGAATTGCCATTCATAGCCATTCAATGGGTATTCACGAATAGCCATTCATAGCCATTCGAAGCCAATCTGGTAAAAATAGACGATAATAACCAAAACTAGTCACCTGAAGCCATTCCAATTTGTAGGCAAAAATAGCTCATCTGTAGCAAATTCATGACAACCAGAAAAGGGACAGATGCTTAGAGCCAATAATAGCTAATCCAAGCAAACCTTGTGAAGGATAGGTGCTATAGCCAAAAATATCCAGTTGAAGTCATTCAAACCTATACACACTCCAATTGCACAAATTGTAAATAATGATTGCTGATAGACATGCATAGCCATTTCAAGCCAATCTAATAAAAGTAGATGCTTATATCCAATATTACCGATTTGAAATAATTTTCATCTATAAACACCGAAACTGCATAGAATTGTCAACTATATTCACGAATAGTCATTCATAGCCATTTAAAGCCAGTCTGGTAAAAAATAGATGTTAATAGCCAAAACTAGCCATATACAGCCATTTCAGTTTTTAGACAAAGAAATAGCTGCTAAATACTAGTGATTTTAAACCATTTGTAGCCAATTCAAGCCACCCAGGTCACGAACAGATGATTATAGCCAATAATAGCCAATCCAAGCCAACCAAGTCAAGACTAGATGCCTATAGCCAATAATACCCAGATGAAGTCATTCAAATCTATACACACTCCAAGTGCATGAATTGCCAATAATAGTTGCTGATAGACATGTATAGCCATTTCAAGCCGATTTGGCCAAGAACTGCCCATAGCCCATAATAGTAGACACTTGAATCCATTCATATTCAAAACATCATGAATTCTATGTCACTAATTGTCACTAATGTTCATTCTGAAGCGGTTTAAGGTGAGGATATTGCGACCAATAAGCACTATACCTATTTTTTGGCAATTCGAGCCAACTGCCAACCAGGTACAAAACAGATGTCTATAGCCAATAACAGCTATTTTAAGCCGACTCAGCGTGCATAAAATCAAATAAGTCGAAATAGTGACTGATCATCATTGATAGTCAATAGAGGTCATTTGGACCCCAAATCCGCCATATAATTTATAAACATGATAATATAGCCAACAATAGCCATATAAAGCCAAATCTGTCTGCATACAATCAGGTAAGTCGAAATAGTGACTAATAGCCATTTATAGACACTAGAAGTCATTTAGACCCCGAATCTGTCATATAAATAAAAAATATGATTGTATAGCCAATAGTAGCCATAGGAAGCCAACTCAGTCTTCACACCATTAAATAACTCTAAATAGTGGCTGCATAGTCACTGAAAAGCACTAGAAGTCATTTGGATTCCAAATCTGCCATATAATTATAAATATTATTGTATAGCGAAAAATAGCCATTGGAAGCCAACTCAGCCCGCACACAATCAATTAACTCAAAATTGTGACCAATAGTCATTAATAGTCAGTATAGGTCATTTGAACTCCGGATATGCCATATAATTTATAAATATAATCATTATAGCCAATAATAGCCATATGAAGCCAACTCAATCTTCACACAATCAAATAATTCGAAATAGGGACTGAATATCATGGACAGTCACTAGAAGTCATTTGGACCCCGAATCTGCCATATAGAGGCTTTACAGCAGCTGTGCATGGGCGCCGCCATAACTGACCTTCAGTTTTTGTTCCCTCTTATTCCGTTCGCTTGACTTCATCATTTCCACAGCAGGACAGGTTATCGCCATTTTAAGTGTTACTGTGTCCTTCCCCCCAGCATAGGCCGTTGTGGAGACTCGTCAACGCCCGCTTCAGTGGCTCGGCATCTCGGTAAGACAAGAGAAGGGCGGCTATGGCGGCTCAATCTGGCGCGTGTGTAAAGCGTCTATAATTTATGAACATGATCATATAGGCAATAATAGCCATATATAGCCAACGTAATCTTCACACCATCAAATAACTCAAAATAGTAACCAATAGTCATTAAAAGTATTTAGAAGTCATTTAAACAACATATCTGTCATATCAAATTTTGACCAAAAAAACAAAATTAGCCAATGAAAGCCAACTCAGTCCGCGCGCAATCAAATAACTCAAAATAGTTACAAATAGTCATTGATAGTCATTAAAAGTCATTTGGAACCGAAATATGCCATATAATTAGAAATGAAATCAAATAGCAAAAAATCGTCACTCAGGTACATAATGAGACATAACCTCACAAATATCACGAAAGGATCACTAACGGTGATTAAAGTCTATCACAAGTGGATCTACCTAAACAAAACAGCTGCTTGGTCTATATACCCCGACATAGTTTAGGATATTGGCCCAGAGCTATGCCCAGAGCCATTAATAGCCCCTGGAGGGCAGTCTAGTTAATACTCGTCCAAATAACTCAGAAATAAAATCCAACAGTCATTGCAGTTATTAGAGGCTAACCAGGCCCCTATAACGACAGGTAATACTGAACCGGACTCTATTTCTACTTCCTTATAAATACTGGCTCCTCGTTAAACAGCCAGTGCAGCATTTCCAGCCTCATTGGAAGTGAATCTCATATAACTTGAAATAATGACCCATTGGTACAATTACATATTTGAATTGCTGTGCTTCGTTTCTAACTGCAAAGAGCCAGTCACTACAGCTAGTAACAGCCATCGCCTTCAGAGTGATCCATAAACAGTCAACTTACTGGAAAGTGACTAATTGCCAGCAAGTCATTTGTACCAGGTGTAACACATAGGTCCATATAACCTAAAACTTACTGCTAATATGAAGCGCACCTCATTATTAAAAATACCGTGTATCAGCTCTTGCTCAATTGAAATCGGCACACCGAGTTGCCACATATTCACTATTCCTGATAGTGTGAAGAAAAAAAATAGTGTAGTGAGTGACTGTTATCCTTTTAATTTCGAGCTCATAGTTTACCATCCCAAACCGAGAGATGGCAGCACTTCTGTGTCTCCCGACAACCCCATGTATTTTGGCTCCAGTTTCCAGTATTGCTAGTCAATGGTATTTGGGGCTTCTCTGGTGGCGCCCCTTCGAACCACGCCGCACGAGAGCCAATGGGAGCCTCGTTCCTAGATGACGCACACCAGCCAATGGGAACCTTTCCATTAGATTTCTGCTCCAGACGACTCTCTTCGCTCCATCGGGACAGGGGAAGGTGCCGTCTGGCGCGGCTTCAAAGCTGGGGGGCTATGTTGCGCTTTTTGGACTCCCAGGAGACTAGGGAGAAGGAAGTGACGTCAACTACGCTCTCTGGATGTTGATTTGTGGAATCGCTGATGACGGTATTTGCCGAAGAAAACAAAGAAAAAGTGAGCGGAAATCGGTAAACCGGAAGCTCCACCAGTAACGGACGTGACGTCAAAATGTCATATGAATACTTTGCTGTTACGTCCCTTCGAAAGAACGATGCAAGATGGGGTGCAACGCGTCCGCGCCGTCCCGTCGAACGATATTTCAGTTGTATCCGGTGGACAAGGGCAATCGGAGCCATTGGGATGCTTTTGAACTCCCGGAGCACGTATTTCGGAAGCAGTACCGCCTGGCGAAGACTTTAGTGCGGTGGCTGTGCGACGAACTCCGCGAGGAGCCGGAGCTGCAGAGACTGCGTCGGTCAAGTACTGTCATGACTGCGGAGGACCAAGTGCTGTGCGCCCTTTGCTTTTACGCTACGGGGAGCTTCCAAGGCATGGTGGCGAGCGACGAGCACATAGCACGGGATCAAGGCACGGTCAGCATCGCCTTGCGGGCCGTGTCCATCGCTATTGTGCACCGTCTGGGGATCCAACATGGCTGGATCCACTTCCCCCAGACGGCAATCGAGAGAGACGACTTGGAGAGGGGCTTCCAACTACTCGGCAGGATTCCGGGAGTCATCGGGTGCATCGACGGGACGATGATCAGCATCGTCGGCCCATCCAAGTATGACCCCACCGTCACGAAGACTGCGTATTGGTGCAGGAAGCGATACTATGCCCTTAACGTGATGGTGGTAAGTAACCTCTGAACGAAACTTATAGTGTATGACGATGCGGATGTAGGGTAGGCATAAAGGTCTGCTAATATTTTTCCAACTATAGAAACGTAGGTTTCACGGGGGGATGACTGTGGGAGGGAGCGAGTTTGACACTGCACCCCCCCCCCCCCCCCCCCCGTTTTTTTTTTTTATTCTCTCTTCTTCCATGTTGTGCAATATGAGCTGAAACAGCGCTCCGGACGCCGCATGCAGAGCCATATATACGGGGAGAGTTTGGCGATTCTTTCATCCTGCCGCCTGAGAGGCTCCTCCCTCCGATGGTGACGTAGATGCCCGGATGCTGCCGGGTTTCGCTCGGCGGCGGCGTCGGTCCGCCATATTTACACCTTGCGTGTGCGGCGTGTGCGGTGTGTGCGGGCAGAGCGGTAGATGGCTGAGCTGCCTTTGAGTTTATCGGTTGTTTTACAAGTAATACACGGCTCCTCCGCGTACGATGGGCTGCTGCTGTGCCGTGGGCTGTTCGAACCGGAACACGACAGGTTTCCGTTTATTTAAACTGCCCAAAGACAAGCCGACGCAACAAGTGGACTCCCACCAGCCGCTCGGAGATTTGTGAGGTAAGTGCTATTGCTCTTTTCATTTTATCGTTTCTGTTTACATGTGGTTGAAGTGACTTTTTTTGGGTGCTGAAATCTGGGGTTGCGCAGGATTATGGTCTGATCGGTGCATGCGCCGTGGACGTTGCGCGGGCGTTGACAACCACTCGACTTTCACCTCGCTACGAGTTTCCACATTTCGACGTTTACATTCGCATTCGTATCCGCCGTAAATCTAGCCAGTAAAAGCTTTCGGTAATACATGTATCTGTCGAAAAGTTTGTCGAGCTAACGCTAGTAGCAAGATTCTGAATAAGTTGTTTTGGTCGCGAAATTTCGACGACTCTGACTTCGATTTGGTCGCGAAATGCTTTACAATTTGTATGATTATTCCGAGTGAATTCAAAGAGAACAGTAATTTAATGTTTATACTGAAATGAGCATCGTGCTCCGTGCATTCGTGCCCAGATCAAGGTTGCTTTGGGCCAAAATTAGTCGTTCGGTAAAGTGCACATGAGCTCACGAATCATGAGTTCTAAAAATAAGGATAACAGCCGGAGTTTTCTTACGAACGTGTTGTGCACGCATTTAGCCTGCAGTACAATTTTCTTCGCAGGTTCACTTCGAGCCGTCTCACTTTGAGCAAGCTAGGCAAGATGGGTGGAAGAAACTGAAGGCTACAGCAGTTCCCACTATCTTTGCCTACAATGAGCTGCAACGAACAAAACTCAAGAGAAAGCCTCCAAAGGACCGAGAAAGATGCCCAACGGTGAGACAGTCCAAGCACAATTAATGTTTCAAGCATATTAGCAGCAGCAGGACATCACTCATTACGGCATAGTACAGGTTTTGTCACGATTGCAACATATTGCGATGATGGTGCATTGTACAGTGTACTAGTGATTTGACTTCGCGAGTTGCTTGCCAAATAGATATAATGTTCGAATTTTGAATGTGCTCTTCGACTACAGTCAAAGTGCCCGAGTGGGTCTGCAACAGCTACTGAATCGTCGGACTCGAACCATGTCAGCCTGGACGGACCTCCAGACTCCATGAACGTAAGCACCGAGTTTTGTTTTTGCCCTGAATGTTAGCATAAAACACAGTGCCACTCATTACTCTCATATGTTTCCTTCAACTGCAGTCTCAGTGCGCGAGTGGGTCTGCAACAGCCACAGAGTCGTCAGACGCGGACAATGCCAGCCTGGACGCAGTGACTTCGGTCGCAACTGCGGCCTGCCCCCTACTTCAGCCACCTCCAGACTCCATGAACGTAAGCGCCGTGTTTTGGTTTTGCCCTGAATGTTAGCATAAAACACAGTGCCACTCATTACTCTCATATGTTTCCTTCAACTGCAGTCCCAGTCCACGAGTGGGTCTGCAACAGCAACAGAGTCGTCAGACGCAAACAATGCCAGCCTGGATGCAGTGACTTCGGTCGCAACTGCGTCCTGCCCCCTACTTCAGCCACGTCCAGACTCTGAGGACGTAAGCAGCGTGTTTGGTTTTTGTCCTGAATGTTCACATAAAACACAGTGCCACTACATTACTTGCAAATGCTCCCTTCGACTGCAGTTACAGCGCCCGGGTGGTTCTGCAGCAGCAACAATGTCGTCAGACGCAGACTATGGCAGCCTGGATGCAGTGACTTCGTTCGCAACTGCGGCCTGCCCCCTGCTTCAGCCACCTCCAGACTCTGAGGACGTAAGCAGAGTGTTTTGTTTTTGTCCTGAATGTTCACATAGAGCACAGTGCCACTACATTACTTGCAAATGTTCCCTTCGACTGCCGTCACAGTGCCCGAGTGGTTCTGGAGCAGCAACAAAGTCGTCAGACGCAGACTATGCCAGCCTGGATGCCGTGACTTCGGTTGCAACTGCGGCCTGCCCCCTACTTGAGCCACGTCCACACTCCGAGGACGTAAGCAGCGTGTTTTGTTTTAGATGCGGAGCATCTTTTGCTCGGGTCTATGTCCCGCGGCGTCGGCGTTGTAGTCTGCACTCACACTACGCATGCGCAACTCTCCTCCTTCCATCTCTGCAACAGCTGCGCGTTACTCTCTCCGCTCTCTCTCTCTACCAGCTGCGCGTGCACTTCGCGTGCGTTCGATTCTAATCACACCGCGCGCGCATGCGCAACTCTCCTCCTTCCCTCTCTCCAACAGCTGCGCGTTACTCTCTCCGCTCTCTCTCTCTACCAGCTGTGCGTGCACTTCGCGTGCGTTCGATTCTAACCACACCGCGCGCGCATGCGCAACTCTCCTCCTCTAGTCTCCTCTCCTTCAACTGTGAGTATAAGCAGCGGTAGCTCCTTCTCTCTCTCTGCGCGCGTTCAGTTCAGCGCTGTTGACTCCACTTCACTCCGTTCTTCCGATGAAGTGTGATGGAAGGAGCAGTCCCGTCAGTTAGTGGGTTGGCGCAAGCAAGCGTCAGCACCACCCCACAAACTCACAGCAACGCTACGTCCACTGAGGACAAAGCTGCGCAGCGAAGGGCACGCGACGCTGAGCACAAACGCTTAAAGCGAGCGGCAGACCCTGAACTACGGCAACGAGAAGCGGCGTCCATTCGTTGTGTGGTAACCAACGCAAGTTAACAACGTAATAACACGCAAGTTAACAACGTTACTAACAACGTTACTAACACCGTTAATAACACCGTTAATTACGATCCGCGATGCTCCGCATCACCCCATGGTTCCCCTCGGGAAGATGGTGTAATTTTTTTTGTCCTGAATGTTCACATAAAGCACAGTGCCACTACATTACTTGCAAATGTTCCCTTCGACTGCAGTCACAGTGCCCGAGTGGTTCTGCAGCAGCAACAAAGTCATCAGACGCAGACTATGCCAGCCTGGATGCAGTGACTTCGGTTGCAACTGCGGCCTGCCCCCACTTCAGCCACCTCCACACTCCGAGGACGTAAGCAGTGTGTTTTGTTTTTGTCCTGAATGTTCACATAAAGCACAGTGCCACTACATTACTTGCAAATGTTCCCTTCGACTGCAATCACAGTGCCCGAGTGGTCCTGCAGCAGCAACAAAGTCGTCAGACGCAGACTATGCCAGCCTGGATGCAGTGACTTCGGTTGCAACTGCGGCCTGCCCCCTATTTCAGCCACCTCCAGACTCTGAGGACGTAAGCAGCGTGTTTTGTTTTTGTCCTGAATGTTCACATAAAACACGGTGCCACTACATTACTTGCAAATGTTCCCTTCGACTGCAGTCACAGTGCCCGAGTGGTTCTGCAACAGCAACAGAGGTGGTGGGCACAGACCGTGTCAGCTTGGATGCAGCAACTTTGGTTGCAACTGCAAGCAATGTCATCTACCCAGGTTCAGATGTGACAATGGTAAGAGCCACATTATTTTTTAATTATTATTCAGCGTTGCATTTATGGTGCGCAAGAAAAAGTACTCATAATGTGCACACCATAAAATTTCAGGTTACGCCGCTTGAACCGGATGTACACGCCCAGCTTTTAAGAAGAATTCACCAGCTTGAACACCAAAACAAGATCTTAAAATGCAGAGCCAGTTCATCCAAGCGGAAATGTGAACAGCTGGAAGCTGGTTTGAAAAGGGTGTTCAATCCTGATCAAATTCAGGCCTTCTCCCGACAAAGCAACAGAGGATGCAAATGGTCGAAACAAACAATCAAAGAAAGCCTTCAACTTCATTTCGCCTGTGGTGCAACGGGTTACGACATGCTCCGTTCAAGATCGCTTCCACTACCAGCAGCGAGGACATTGCGACAAAGGATTCAAGGTTATAACAAACGATATATTTTTATCGCGAGTTTTCAATTTGAGTACATATGTATTCCCATATATAGGACATATCATCAAACTACATGGAATATACCCAAATGTACCACCGCACACAAGAATCAATATGAGCTTCGTAACTTAACTACTCCTGAAAAGACTTAACTTTCGTTCGCAAGCCGTTAACCAAGAAATTGCCAAATTGAGTTCTTTTCTCTCACTTGTGTTTCTTTATCCCCAACTGATGGGGGCGAGAGCCTCATCAGGCTGCTTCTCGGAGCATTTTCTTCTGTCGTTTTAGCTCCTCTCGTGTGGTACTAAAGGCTACATTATAGCTGCCATTACTTTATACAATTCATTCACTTTGTTTCTGTTTCTTTTACATGCAGGCCTCAAATTTGAACCTGGTGTTTTGGGCGAAGTTTTTAACCTCATGAAGTCTAAAGTGGAACTACTCAATGAAAAAGAGAAGAAATGTGTTTTGATGTTGGACGAAATGGCTATTGTCCCAAAGGTCGAGTATGACTCAAGTACAGGATCAATTCGGGGATACTCCACCCTGCAAGTGCCTAGTGTAAGCGGCTCAACTCTGGCGACGCATGCCTTGGTCATCATGATAGCAGGTGTGTCTTCAAGGTGGAAGCAGGTTGTAGGCTACCATTACACAGGTTTGTTGAAAACTCAAAAACAATTTGCAGTGAGTGCTTGAAGCATAACCACTTAACCTTCATTTTTATCTTTTTCAGGAAATTCATTCAATGGGAATGATGCAGCAAAAATGGTACTTGAAATAATAAGAAAATGCGATGACATGGGCCTTCAGGTTCTAGCCATTACAACAGATATGGGGTCAGGAAACAGGGCGATGTGGAAATATTTTGGAATCAATGCTGGGAAGTACAGCAGGGTGTCGAATAAGTTCAAGCACCCTTGCCAAGAAGATGCCCATATAGCCGTGCTAGCTGATGTGCCGCATGTAGCGAAAAATCTCTGTGGGCATCTTCTTCGGAAGCAAAAAATCACTCTCAGTGACTCAGTCGTTGCAGAAAATAATTTGAACTCTAATACCGTAACAATCCAACCGGTGGTGAGGCTAATAGAATTTCAGGAGCAACAGACCTTCAAGCTGGCACCGAATCTCCAGAAAGAACTCCTGGAACCGAACCAGTTTGAAAAAATGAAGGTATATAGCTCTCAGTTATGCACTGAGTGAAACACAAATCTGTTTACTGACTGGACATTTATTTTTATGCAGGTTAGCAATGCACTGAGAATACTGAGCCGCTCCACAGCCAGTGCTCTTCGGTTCATGGTGGAGAACTACGGCTGGGAGAAGGACGTCTTGACCACAGCTTGGTTTATTGAACATGTGAACCGATGGTTTGAGTTAATGAGTAGCCGACACCCGACAACGGCATTGAGCTTCTTTGATTCAGAGCGGTACTCGGAGGCATTAACCTTCCTGAACAAGTTCAAGGACATGTTCACGTCGTTGAAAATCGACACGGGGACTTTCAAGCCTGTTCAAACGGGAGTAATTTTGTCAACCTCCTCGATACTCTACCTTCAAGACCTGCTACTTCATGAGGAGGGGTTTACCTTTGTTTTAACCTCAAGGTTTACGCAAGAGAGTCTCGAAAACTTCTTCTCGTCTGTCCGACGTCGTAATCCCATTCCAACACCGGTTGAGTTCAAGTCAGCCTTGAGGATTATAACACTGTCCCAGTATTTGAAGCCTGTCAGGAACAGCTCCTATGAATTGGATGATGAGGCATTTTATCTAGCAGACTTGTCTGACATCCCCGAAGCAACCAGGGTTGAGCCTGTCGAAACGGATGAAGATGATCCACCGACAGTCACAGAGCTCTCCGAGAGTAATTCTTTTTATTACTACTGTGGATATATAGTATCGAGAGTTGTCAAAAATGATTCGGTGTGCGACGAGTGCATAGCTGCTGTGAAAGCTGTTGAAGGCCAGGCAGTTCTGGGTAACCTCACACGTCTAAAAGCGTACAAAGAGGGCTGTCTGGTCTTCATTTCTGACAGTGTCTTGGAGCTTCTGACTAGATGTGAGGCAGCATTCATCGCGCGCATCTCATCACTGTTGAACTCCAGTAATATTGCAAATACATTGGCAGCTGAAATGAAAGCTCGCAACCACAGCCTTCCGGAATGCCATGACATTGGTGGGAAAATTATTGGGCGTTTCTGTCGGGCTAGAGTAAGGCTCTATGTAAAAGAACTGTCCAAAAAAGAGCTCAACAAGAAAACTGTTGGTGCTGACCTTTCAAGCAAGTCAATGGCAGCACCAAGGAGGCGCTAAGTAACGAGGTTAACCGAGTTTATCACGTCATTAGTTTACGTCGTGTTACAAGATTCCGACCGCTTGTACAAAGTGTTATAATCAGTGCTATGTTTCAAAAGATGTCCTAACCAGTAAATGGACCTAATTTTATTGCCGGATCTGGTCGAACTGGTAAATAAAGCTTTCTTCCCCTGACCTTTTGTACATTTTTGTGCTATACATACTATACATATGGGAGTTTCAGAAATTGTTCCATTTTTGCATATGACACGTCAATTATCTTTTACGCTTGATTCGGTGCAAGTTTTGGGCTTTGAATCTGTTGAACTGATAGTCTGTTGCCGTTTTGCGTTCGTGTTTACTCAGTTCCATAAAGTAAGGCACGGTCGCAGGAGTTTGTGAGGATGGCTGCACCAAAAATGTTGTTTTGGGTGAAAATAATGTTTTTTTCTTGTAATCTTAAATTCCGTCTGATTCAAGATAACCAGTTAATTCAAACTGGCATGGACGATGTCCGGCGAGTTTTAATGCCTTAAGCTGACGGTGCAGAGAAGGCTGCAGGCGCGAGATCGAAGCTTTGAGACTTGTTTTCGCAGCGAGCGCTTGCGCAGGAAAGGCCTGGATCTTTGCAAGGAGCACGCGCTAGCTCGAGCTCGTCTCGTTCGCTGCACTGTTAGCGACAAACGGAGTATACATATGGTTCCGCATACAGCCAAAGCGCATTCCATGTCAAAAAGCTTGCGCGTGTGGCCTATACTTCGTGTCACCTTAGTATGGACTATTGTTAGCCGCGCGTGCTAAAAGCGCGAGCTAGTCGCTTTGCATGAAGCCGTGGCGGCTGCACGAGCGCTCGTGCAGCAAGTGCTCTAGTCAAGGCAGTCAAGGCTGGCTGCTCGCGCTAGCACAGCCTTCGTGGTTAGTCCATGCTAGGGTGAGACGATAGAGCCCTATTTTTGCTTACACTTCGCGTCGTTTAAAAATTCCTGGCAGCACGTATGCACGACGCCAATATATAAACAAACATTCGGTCGCTAACCGGCCGTTTTCGGCTCTGCGACGGAAGCAACTAAATGCAGTTAAAAATCCCGCTGCAGATAAATCGAGTGAGCAAACTCGGACTAGGCGTCAAAATTTCACAAAAGTTTGAAGCGGTGGGACCCCACATCTGCACCCACTTGGACGCGATACATGCACGCGTCGTAGCGTAAATTTGATCGATGTATCCCGCCTGTGAGAGCGACGTGTAAACACGCTACCGTTGGAAACTATTTCAATGTTTCTGACTGATTTTATACGCGATCCACATTTCGAAGTCTGCCGTCAGTATCCCATACTCCAAGGCGAAGCGAGCGACGCGCTCGCCTGCGCGGTCGTTGCTCCTGGTCGCTCCCGCAACTGGTGTAAACATGGCGGCGAGCGCACGCGAGCGTCGGAGCGGAGGCGTTCCCTGACGTCGGCGGTGACGTAGCCCGCGTGAGCGGCCGCGTGGCCACGCCTTTTCGCCAAACTCTCCCCGTATAAATGGCTCTGGCCGCATGGTACTACCTGCGCCGCCTGTCGCATTGCAACGCACATTCGGCCCTAGGCTGCGCCGTGTTTGCGGAGCAATGCGATAGGCGGCGCAGGTAGTACCGTGTGGCGGCCGGAGTGCTGTTTCAGCTCTTACTGTTCGCGATTGTACGTACAGTCGGCACGGAATGAAACGCGAACAGTGGGTGCATGGTTTTCGCTAGATGCTGCACCACCTGAACCAGATGGGAGCTGCAGGAAGATGGCTCCTCCTTCGATGTGTTAGACTCTTGCTCAGTGCATCCAAACCTTCGGTGTTGCGTCTCTAGGTGACTCAGCGTGGGTCAAAAAACCATGCGCTCCTTGTTCGCGTTGAATTCCGTGCCGACTGTACATACATACTTTACACAGCTAGAGCGAGGCTCATTTTGTGTACCCAAACTTACAGTGCCCGGTCATGTATTGCGCATTGTGTCCTACAATCACCTTAGTCGTGGATTTCTTATTTTTGTGCTTGCCTAACGGTGTGCTTGGGAACGCGACAGAACAGCACACAACAAAACAGCACGCGACAAAACAGCACGGTCAAAACGGCACGCGTCAAAACAGCATAGCGTCAAAACAGCATGGCGACAAAACAGCACACGTCAAAATAGCACGCGCCAAAACAGCACAGCGTCAAAACGGCACAGCGAAAGAAGAGCACGTGCCAAAAGAGCACGGCGTCAAAACAGCACAACGGCAAAACAGCACGCATGCAGCAACTTTGAGCGCGCTCTTCACCTCTCTCTGTGCGAATAGTTTCGAACCTCCTTGCCCCTTTCATTTATTGTCGCTAGGTTATAAAGAAATTTATTGCGTATTTCAGTGCTTACCGAATTCCGCAACCCGGAGACCCCCCCCCTCCCCCCAAATATAAAATATCGCGTAAGAAATCTCGCTTGCGCTTTTCACAAGACTGCAAAAGTCTACAAAAACAAATACTGATGGCAGCAATTGCATCGCGACCGCCCACTGGATCTGTCGGACCCACAGTTTGGAAGGCACGGAAGTCGGTAGTGAACCATGATTTCTAGCACAACAGGAGCTAAAGCATTCCCGTAAGGTGACAGGCGGAAAGCTTTGAACAATTAAAGGCAACTGTTCGAACCCCCTTTTACAGCAAAGCTGCTGTTGGTACGTTTGTCGAATTTTTTCGTGTCGTTGATAGTCAGCAGAAAAAAATGAAAATGTCAAAGGTACCCTCCATTCCTTTACAGTGCCTACTTTGAGACATCCATTTCTTCACTCCATACATTATATTTAGGGTTCAACTTAAAACCGTCAGTATTTTCGAGGGCGTTTGGAGGGGTGATGGAGGGGGGGGGGGGGGAGAGTGACTTATTACTCTCCGTATGACCACTTCCTTTAGCAGTTTACAGCTTGCCTCTGAGATCAGTTCAACTTTTAACAAAAGCTCCGGGGGCGCAGGGGTCTTCAGGACGAAATTGGGGTTTTTCACCTGATAGGGATTTGTGTACCGAATTCTTTGTTCAAAGAAGAGAATTTATTCGTGGACTGAACAATGAAAATCAAGGGCGTCGGTTAATACCGCACATTTTTTAACACCCCTAGCTTCCCTCTACTAGAGGAGAGCATTAATAAGATTGTTTTATTGTCGTTTTTGTGGTCGGCGCGAATTTACCGCCTCTCACAGTCGTGAAACTGGGGCAAAAGGCACTTAGTACAATGCTTGCCAATTTCTGAACTTCTTTGATATTTGCCTTTCCGACCGAAGCGGTAGTGAAGCTCATCTTCTTCCTGAGTACAAATACGAGCACACGACGATAGTGTCAGATCACGATAGGGCCCCAGTGCGTCTTGCAGAAGAGGTCGCGTCGGCTGCCACAGACAGCAACAAATAAGAAAACCAGTACCTGGTTTACTCACTAGACATTTTAAACAAGCGCTTTTAAATATTGCATCTTCATCAGTATACTGTTTTTGACAATAAACCAAAAAGAACCGAGAAGTTTATGCGTCTAGAAATATTCACCGCAATAAACCGAAAACTTCTGTTTGGACTAACAAAAAAGAGTACGCCGAATTTCAAAATAATATAATGAAAACCGAAAACGCCAAAACCCTAGCTATATTGTCAGTGTCCTAATTTTGACGCTGTGCTGTTTTGTCGCGGTTCTGTTTTGACGCCATTATCTTCTGTCGCGTGCCCTTTTGACGCAGTGCTGTTTTGTCACTAGGCTGTGTTGACGCTGTGCTGTTCTGACGCCGTGCTGTTTTGGCACGTGCTCTTCTGTCGCTGTGCCGTTTTGACGCTGTGCTGTTTTGTCGCGTGCGATTTTGACGCGTGCTGTTTTGTCGCCGTGCTGATTTGACGTTGTGCTGTTTTGACGCGTGCTGTTTTGACCGTGCTGTTTTGTCGCGTGCTGTTTTGTCGTGTGCTGTTCTGTCATGGTGCCGGTGTGCTTTGCTAGGTCATTCGGGGAAACTACTGAGTACATATATCCTATGTCTACAACAGGTGTGTGACGCCCGCTGCCGGGTAATGTGCATCGACCCATGCTACCCAGGGTCGGTGCACGACTCCTTTGCCTGGCGCTTCTCCTGGTTCCACGACAACTTCGAGCAAGGCCGGCTCATCGACGATGGCAGGTTCCTGCTTGGTGAGCATCCTTAAATTGTTAAATCTGTGCATGCCGGCTGAGCCCGGATTATAGGCTACAATAATGTATAGACTGATGCTTCTAACATTGTTACTTGTGCATACACTGTGTACATACCCAGGAAGAAGTTGCTGCACAAAGGTGTTCTTTTTTGGCCTTCGCAGTAATAAAATTAAAAATAACTAGTGGACTAGTTGGTTAAACATGATGTGAAAAAAGCGCTGTATCATGTCCCCTTCTTCCCTTCCTAACCATATGCGCTTTTTCACATCATATGAAACTTCCCAGTAAATAAAATAATATTAGAATATTTCTTTGTCTGATTGCGCAGGAGACAGTGGCTACGCCTTGGAACCTTGGCTCATCACCCCTGTCCCTGGGGCGCACACAACCTCCACCGGCAGCGGCTGGTTTAACAAAGCACATTCCTCGATGAGGTCCGTTGTGGAGCGCTGCATTGGGCTGTTGAAATCCCGATTCCGGTGTCTGCAAAGGCGCCGGGCTCTGTATTACCATCCAACAACAGCCACCGCCATTATAACGGTGTGTGCAGTGCTCCACAATATATGCCTTGCATCGATGGAGCCAGAACCGGAGCCAGATGCCTACTCTGGCAGTCCAGAGTCGGACTCTGGGTCGAGCTTGGACGGTTCTGAGCCGGGCTCGGCGGGGTTTCAGCCAGAAGGTGGTGGGCAGGTTCCTGTCCACCTTCCGGTGCGTCTCTCGGACAGGGGGAAGGCTCTGAGGCAAGGCCTTGTGTCCCAGTTCAAGACCTGCCAAAGCCGTGCCGTCGCGGGGCCCTCTGCAGACCACTCTGGCAGTTCGTTACGCCAGCAGCGGCGGCGCCACCAAGAAGTCCGTCGTCGATCTAGCCTCTCTGGCAATCCTGCCATCCAGGGAGGCCAGCGACGACAGGGAGCCCCTCGTCGTCATCGTGACCACCATGCCGGCAGTTCCGCAAGGGCTGAGGTGCCGTGACACCCTAGGCCCTCGTCAGCACCCTTGGTGCCAAGGGAGCTCCCCGTAGAAGTGCGTAAAACTCTTTCAGGTCCACAGGCACGAAGGTTCATGAACTGCGCAGTCTCTTGAGCTCTTGCTC
Organism: Ixodes persulcatus; assembly: GCA_013358835.2. Taxonomy (NCBI): domain Eukaryota; kingdom Metazoa; phylum Arthropoda; class Arachnida; order Ixodida; family Ixodidae; genus Ixodes; species Ixodes persulcatus. Next base: position 13,117 of record JABSTQ010001113.1, on the reverse strand, counting down.
CTCACAGTTTCCAGCACAGCCATTGTGCTACACTCGCTGAAGGATGGTGCTGCTTCCGATATATGTATTTGGGGATTTTAAGTGTGTAACTGTGGTTCCAAAGGTGTACCTCTTCATAGGTTAACCTTTTATTTTGCAACAGAAATGAGGTAACGCGTATCGTGTGTCCATGATCGTGGTTGGTGAGTTGAATTCATATGGCAAACACAGACAGGCCGCCCCTTTTTCCCCACAGCAAACCCTATTATTTTATGTCATGTAATTCCTCGTGTGTTATTGGATATTGGCTTGTGTAACAGGTATGACCAAGTACCCTGGGATCAAACCATTTTGCCTCTTTATCAAATGATATCACTTTTACCTCTGCTCCATTCTGTTCTTCCTTCCCAGGCGTGCCACATTTTTATGTATTCTTTGTGACTGTAGAATTTTGATATATTTTTTTTGTTTACAAAGAGGGTAATCATGAGTGCATTGTGACAGAGATATTCTTTTAGCAATAAAAATCTTTGAAAACATTGCAAATTTCTTCCTTGCACAAAATTATACTACACATTGCAGTACAAAACTGTATGTGCAAGTGAAAACAAACTTCTGTTTTTTTTTATGTGAGAGTTCGACGAAAGATGTAATTGCAGCCACTTGAGCCACTTTCGCATAAAACAGTATATACAAATAACAACACATCTCCAGGGAACATAAGTTGACAGTTCACGAAAGATGTTGCTGCGGCCACCTCAGGCACTGTCATATAAAACGATATATACATATAACAACATTCGCCAGAGAACATAGGTCGACAGGTCATGAAAGATTTTTTCGCAGCCACTGGGGGCATTGTCATTAAATAATATATACAAAATAAAAAAAAAAGATCCCATTGGATGTTAGAAAAAAAAGGTACAGTAATCAACACTTAGTTGTCGTCATCCATTGTCATTAAATAATATATACAAAATAAAAAAAAATATCCCCTTGGATGTTAGCAATAAAAGGTACAGTAATCAACATTTAGTTGTCATCCTCCGGAGGTTGGGCCAGGTGCTTGGCCTGGGGCTCGGCCTGGGGCTGGGGCTGGGGCTGGGGCTGGCGCTGGGGCTGGGCCTGGGGCTGAGGCTGACGCAGAGCGTGGCTGGATAGCAGGAGGATGACCTCTCGCATGAAGGCAGCATTTTGCTGCATGAAGAGGACCCCCTCCTGAATGTTCTCTGCGATCCGGTCCATGCTCTGTGCCTGCTGCCTCACGTTCTGTGCCACCTGGTCCAACCGCTCCAGGAGCTGCCCCATGCCGAGCGTGATCTGAAACATGATTTGCAGATTTCTTGACTTCCAACATCTCATACAGGTTACGAAGATTTTGCTGACACCAACTATTGGTAGCTTATGTGTGAAGTAAGTCTGTGTTTAATCATGTTACTGTGCTTCAGGGATTTGTACATTACCTGTCCCTGGAATCTTTCGTCCCTCGTGTCGCGGCCTACGTTGGCGTCGAGCAGGTGCTGTTGGTTAGCCACGGCCGAAAAGGCCGCCCTGTCCCGCTGCTCCTGTTGAGAGACTCGAGGGACTCGACGAGGCAGCCTTGGTCGAACCGTGGCTTGCCGTGCTCGAGGCCGTGGCATTTCTGCAGGAAATCATAGTTTAGATCAATAATAAGTGTGGTCATGTTCATGTTGCTGATGGTTTTAGTTCCCCTTAGTAAAGTCAAGTATCTTACGCGTTGAGGTAGACGCCTCCTGATCCGCGTCATCCACCTCCTCCGCCTCCTCCTTGAGCACCTCCCCCGCATCCTGTGAAGCTGGGTGCTGCTCTGCCGGGGCGCCCACAGACTGCACCTACATGGCACATTTATCGTTACATGTTTGCACTGCATGCACTGTAACATGTGCAATCTCTTATGTTTTTTATGGAATCAAATGGAGCTATGCTCCAGCTTTAGATTCTACACAGGTTTGCCCCTGTAGTAACTTTTGTAGTTTGCTGTAAAAACAATACTGCAAATGAATGACTTGTGGTAAACCTCTTTTGAGCGCCAGGCAAGTAGCTGCTCCCTGTCGTGTGCGTATTACCCTATAAGAGTTGTACACGTTGCATACTATCGGGAAAAACAGATAAGTAGAAGATTCATTGCAGCAGCTGAATGTAGCTGGTAGTGCTGCGGCTGACGCTAGGATGTACCACTCCCATATACATGTCAATTCAATCACCTTTTATGTAAACTAACCACCTTACTACAGCTCCCATCAATGTTTCTATGTCTAAGCAAAGTTGGGACAGAACCCAGGAAAAGTGTTTAGCAGCCCAGGATGAATTTCGAAGCTCAGAATCCTCCTCCTCTCCTCGGTATGGCCTGGAACCCAGGAACTATTTACATACACGTCCCATAGTTTTTAATAATTATCACACGTGCAGTCCTTTCAGGGTTAGCCTGTACAGGGACAAGTCAATTTGCCTTCTCCATACCCTAGAGTTGGTGGGATTTTAAAAGGGACCGATAAATAAATTAACCATTTGTTGCTTATATTTATCACTTTAAACAATGACTATTGTAACCCACCAATAAAACTATCAACAAATGTTCAGAAAGCTGAACCCACTTTTGGGACCACGTAGGTAACGAAGTGTCAATCCTGCTTTCTTCACTTCTTTCTCAGGTAAGTTCATTGAACTTTTAATGCAATGCTTCCATTAGTTTTAAAATCCAGATTTAAGCGTTCACTTCGTACACTTGCCCCGCCTCCTGGAACTCTGCAGAAATAGCAATACATGTAGATTGTTGTGCTGTTCCCTGGTCAAGTACGTACCTCTTCCTCCGGAAAGTAGGGGACACGAAGCCCGGGGGCGCCCAGGGCAGAGTCCAGTCCGACAATGCACAGGATGCGGAAGTACGTCGATGAGAGCCGCTCCCGGGAGGAGCCTCCCCCCGTTTTGCGGCTGTGAATACAAAATATATATCAATAACTCTGTCCCGAGTATTTATCTACTGCCTAGCTTACCTCTCAGCCTCGACTACTGCGCACCGCTTGCGGGCTTTGCACACGCGGTTCAGCCAAACCTTCTTTCACAGCTCTGTGCTGCGCGGCGGCCCGAGGTGGTTGAGGCGGCAGGTCAATTCAGCCCATCACCGTGCCTTGTCATCTCTGGTCAGGATAGGCAAGAGGTCAGAGGTCCCACGAGCCAGGTCGCGATGTGCAAACATAAAATTGTCCATTTCTTCGTTTTGTAATGCATTGGCTGGCTCGCAGGGCTCTCTCTCGCTTGCCTGATCAGACATGACAGACATGATTGAGGCGGTAAATTGTCGTCTGCTATCAGTTTTCGAAAAACGCGCGCGTCCGCATCCCGCAATTGTTGCCGACAGTTTTTACACCACATAACTTCGGTTTGACTTTCCTTTTCAGTCCAGCTAAAGAAAAACGTGCTAATTTCATCAGCATTCAAAGTCTTCTTTTATTTACGACGCTGTGTAAAATAAATTATATGTGACGGTGAGCGTCGCACTCACTTGGCTAGTATCGGCTTGATGCAAGTACAAGAGTCGTTGGCTTGGTTCGCTCGTTTGGCTTCGTGTCTTCACGGCCGTGCATCAGAAGTGTGTCGTAGTTAATTACTGCGATGTCGTCATGGCGTCAGAAGGTGAGTTTCCGCGATGCGTGGTGTTGCTAAATACGTTCATTCACACCTACGTCACTTCCTTCTCCCTAGTGTCCTGGGAGTCCAAAAAGCGCAACATAGCCCCCCTCATAACTTCGGTTCTCTCCGTGGGACAGTTAATGATTTCACATTAAAACTAAAGTTAGGTTATGGCGGCGCCCATGCACAGCTGCTACGAAGCATCTATAGCGATCGAGCGCGTATACGGGATGGCGCCCCCTTCATTGGGCGCAAATATTACGCTGGTCAGGCAAATTTTTCTTTTCATCAAACCTCAAGCTTTCCCACATCATATCATATCAAAAATTCGAATAAAAGACCCATTAAAAAAATATTGATTTTTATTTATCTCCAAAACCCCGGCAAAGGACCTTTTTTATGATCTACTTTTTTAGGCGAACATTTTAAAACATTTTTGAGCAAAATTTCAGTAGTAAATGGGCATAAAAATGCGATTGTACGGCACGCGGCGCTCAAACGTATGCGCAAGGACGACGCTGTCCTTGGCGTCGTCCTTGCTGTCGTGATTTTGCAAAGAGCAAACTTACCTGAGGAAAAAGTAAAGAAAGAAAAAGGCTTAGCTCCTATGGAAACGCAGCGACGCCACCGATCTGCAAACAACACGGCGCCGTTTCGCTCGGGAGACAAGAGAGGGCGCAAGCGGTCACGACGCCAACTGCTGCCAACGAACGGGCAAGCGACGCCGAGAGCCGGCGTATTTAGCAGACAAGGAACTGCAGTTGCTTGTTGTTACCGCGCCTGTAATTGTTTCTGCGACTGTCGCCGCCTGCGGAACGCGCGCTGCTTTTGAGTCGAAAAGATTGTCTGCTAAAGACGCTGGCTCTCGACGCCGTATGGTCGTTCGTTGGCGGCGTTCGTTGCGCCATCTCTTGTGTCCCGTGCGAAACGGCGCCGTGCTCTTTGAAGACCGGTGGCGTCGCTGCGTTTCCATAGGAGCTAAGCCTTTTTCTTTCTTTACTTTTTCCTCAGGTAAGTTTGCTCTTTGCAAATTTTACAAAAAAAATGCACCATCTGTGGGCAGCGCTGCACAAAGTCGTAGCGCGATAGGTTAAGAAACCGAATTTTGCGGTCGATTTAAAGAGCCTGCCGTCTCCTTGATCCACCCGGTAGAAGTCGTCTTAGACCTCTATGACGACCTTACTTCTCGCAGTACGTGAAAAACAAGCGGCGTGGGCGTCGTCGGCGTCGTCGGCATTGTTCTCGAAAGATGGTCATAAAAACACGTCATTGTCACGTGCCCGTTGACGACGGAAGGTCATCACCGAGACTTGACAAGAGGGGGGTGGTCGTTCGATGCCCGGCATAGCCGCTAGGCAAGCGCAGAAAATGAGACGAAGGCGTGCTATCAGTTAACAACAACAAAAACGTTTTATAGGCCCGAAACGAACATAAAATGGGAATTTAAAGGAGCAGAATGTACATTGTACGAGACAGTGATACTACGAGCGAAAAACATATCAAAGTAAGCACGGAGAAACATCTTACACATTGAGTTAACTACGCCTCTACAAAGATCAAGACGAAAATAAGAGTCCAATTAGTGACCGTCGAAAAGAAAGTTCAGAATGGGAGCAACATACAGTTGACCGAGGAGCGCGGCGGCAGTCCATCCACAGAGACGGCACAAGTAGAGCTGCCCTCGAATCGGCGGTTCTTCCGAGGGCAGCAGGTGGTCGGTCTCGGAGATGCGATGCAGCGGCTCGGGTTCCCGACAGGCTTGTGCCAGTTACTTGAAATATGTAATGGATTACAGTTACAAATTACCGAGCCTTAATGTAATGAATAACTGTTAGAAATTTATTTCGCTGAAAAGTAACGGATTACGTTAGTTGTTACGTTACAAATTACTTTCACGTTACCTTTTCCGTACACTTATCAAGAAAACAATAAAAACAATTTAGATATTTTTCTAAACTTTTCTGCAACATTACTCTTCATTTCTCATACATCTGTAACATGGTAGTCCTTGTAAAAATAAAATATTGCATTTAAGAGAAAGAGTGTAGGTGCCCTCCGTTCACCTCTAAGCTGACAAGGCACCCAAAGCTGCAACCACACCCGCCATTCCGATAGCTTACGGCCTCCGGAAATTATCCCTGTAATATTGCAGATGGCCTAACACCCCCCCCCCCTCTTTTTAGTTGACAGTTGACTGTAAAGTGAGGAGTGGACTCGGCCACCATGCCCAGACAAGGAAACGAAAAGAAGACTCGTCCGTACCCTAGAAGACGATGCTCTTAGCCTCCCGCCGGGCGCTTTTCAGTCGTGCCTGAAGAGCGTGCTAGAATGCAGTAGCGCACATCAAAGACAAAGAGGATTCGACCCCCTCGCACGAGGCTACATCGTCTCTTACGCGAGTGGTGAACCCGCGAATCGAGGAAGTGCAGACCCGTGTTTGATGCCTGTGCAGGTGGCGGGAGACGTCGAAGAAGTTGGAAAGGGTGAAACGGTACAAAAGACAAAAACAAACAAACAAATAAACACGAAGAGCTCTCTCCTGCCCGGGAGAAAAAGAAAAACACGATGGAATGCGATGGACAGCCTACTCGGCGTTGTCTCACTTGATCTTTTTGTTCGTATAACTCTACATGCTTTTCCCGTTTTTCTAGTGGTTCTAGTGACCGGTCATTCAAAACATTGTGTTTTCCTTTGGGAGATTCTCCCCTTCCTGGTGTTTTCAATTTTGTGAACTTGCTCTATTTTTGCTGCTGAATGTCCTTCTCGTATTACTCGAGTTACGGTATTATGCTTATGGTCTTTTAATTAACGCGTAATTGAAGTTATCCGTTACCAATATTTTGCAGCAGAATTACATTACCAATTACTTCCGAAAAAAAGTGACGTGGCGATTACAAAATTACGTAAAAAGAAACTGATTATAAGTAATCTGTTACTTGTAACAGATTACATGAAAAAGCTGAACGTTGAGCGTGAACAAGCTGGGGCCCAGTCGGGTTCATTTTAACGGCATCGGGCGCTCACGGCGGAGACACTCGCGGACGCTTGTTCTCGCTCGGGATCGGAGCCGAAACAGCACACAACCGAAAGCGCACAAAGTAGTTCACACAAAAAGTGTTCAACACGTAGACACGGCACCTTGGACACTGCACGGCCACCATGTTGAACTTAGAAAAACTAAAACATAGCTGAAACGCCAACAACTTCTGTCCTGCTAAGGGTGACCTTGCGGGCGAAAAAGTTTTACCAATACACAAGTAATAATAATTGAGATTGTTGGGATATTTATACAGCGTGTAGTTGGTCAGCTATTTAAAGTTGCGACGAGTCACTCGCTGTAGATGAGCAATTTAGCCAGTGCAGTACAACTGCTAGCCTGGGTCTGTAACGTGCACCACGCAGTAGTGATACACGACCGCACGCCGGTACGATGCTCATCCAGATCGAAACGGGCAGGGGTGGGGATTGAACTCAGGATCCCTGGGTTCTGCAGCGCGAGCTTCCGCTCCGCTCCACGTGCTCCGAGCTGGTGTGCGCAAGGCTCTGGTGTGCGCTAGCCCACTCGGCCACCGATCCCCCAATAAACAAATGGAGCGTCTTTGGGCGCAGTGCGGGTGACTTTGAGGTTGGAAAAAGTAAGAAAGAGACAAAGCGTGCATCACGTACACCTCCGCTCGCGAACCGCGAAGGGGGTTGAGCTAACAAGGAAGAAACTAACACAACGAAAACAACGCGCACGTACCCGTGCTTTTGTAGCGACTAAACCAGCGACAGACATACATACAGGCTACGAGGAGAAAATATGTTCACGGAAACGAAAACGCGTTATGTTTAAATAAACGTACTAAAAATAAACTTAAGGATGCCGCTACTTCTGTGAGAGTCATCAAGCGTCATCGGCGCGATCTCATCAAGCGTCATCAAGCGTCATCAGCGTGATGCCCCCGCCGAAGCGCCGTGTGCAAAAGATGCGCTTCGGACTTCATCTGTTCTCGTTGTGTGCTTCGTGCGAGGGACTGTGAGGCGACTACATCTACTGAAAATGCGCCACCGCCTTTTTAAGTGTTCTCCTCTAGGCGTCGTTTTTGACGTCGTCCCAGACCTGTTTCTCTAGACATCGATCTCAACGTCGTGCCGGGCGTCGTCCTTAAGGTCCTCCTAGACGTCGTTCTTGACGTCGTTCTAGAGATTGTTTTAGAAGTCGTCCTAGATTTCGCTCTTCACGTCGCCCCAGAGGTCGCCCGAGACGTCGTCTTCTGGGCGTCGTTCGTCACGTCGTCCTTCAGGTCGTTCTAGAGGTCGTCTTTGAAGTCTTCCTACACGTAAGCAGTCTTAAATGCACTCGAGTAGGTTTTTTCTTTTTTTTCGGGGGGGGGGGGGGGGGGACGTTACAAGTGAAATCTAAAAAACATATTTTAATACAAAGTTATTGCATTAATATTATGAGGGTTTAATAACAAAATATAACCTCGCGAAACTTTGTTTTCGAGGAAAACGTAGCTCGGGCATTGGCAGCCCGAGCTACGTTGTTTTGGACAACAAAATACAAAGAAGTAAAAGACCTGACATTAGGATTTCCACTCCCTCCTTGCGCCGCTTTCAGCTGTGTTTTTAGTTGTTTTTGTATCAGCTCCTAAGGAATTATTTCAATTGCCGAGTTCAAATGATTGGCCTCGGAGATTCGCACACGTTGCTTCCAGATTAATGGTCCCGACAAGCTCAGAGCGTTGCTACCCTGTCGGTCTATTCTTCTGCCCGGGTTCAGAAAGAAACGTGCGGTTTAATGACAGCTGCTGCTTTTTGAACCAGGTTGGTAGCCTTCCCCGGAGCGACTGGTGTCATCTCCGATAGCTGAGTCGCTGAACTCGTGAAACACAAAGTTGGGGCCGAAATTCTCGGAGCGTGCTGAGTGGAATCTCGCGACGATGGCGTCACGCTGGACGAGATGTCATTCGTCCAAACTCTCTCGGTGCTCCGATTTCAGCGACATCGTGAAACACAAAGTTCTCGCGAGCTTTACCGGAGAGCGCGCCAGCAACAGTGTGAAGTCAGGCGACTGAACGCCTGCACTGATAACGTCGCGCCCAAGTGTCCCTACGTCGCTACGCTGCGCTTGAGTCAATGCTGTCGAGATTGTCCACAGGCAGGCTTTAAATACTCTGAACTTTCTCGACGCAAAATCGTCGTTCGCGGAAAATATTGGTGACGACAAAGTGACGTTTCACAACTTTGGGAAGGCGTTTTTCGGGGCCAAAATTTTCGCTTCGGATTCGAGGCAAAGATTGAACTTTGGGATTTTGTGGAGCCATGCGCGGTGTAAATGGGGCTATAGAGCTCATCTTCTGCCACTGTCAACAGTTACCGGGGTCAACCAGAGACGGTTTATGTGGTGACGTCAGTAGTGTGAGGGAGATGAGGAGGCGTCGGGGGATGGCGAGGAAAAGCCGAGGGAAGGGAAATAAAAGGGGGTACAGCCAACACAAACACACACAAACACACACACTCACAAAAATTGGGGTCAGGAAGTGCCGTAGAAAATGTTCGGGAGAGAAGGGGGGTGGGCGATGGTGCTGGAGAAGCGGGATATCCCTTCTTCCGAATTTTTTTTTAGAATAGCGTTCTGAAATGTATGGGCACAATGTAAGGAGTATTCACTGGGCGCCATATTTGTGGGTGATGTCTAGAGCGCATGCTCTGAACGAGCACAAATTAATAGGCTGCAAAGTCCGGAAATCTTGAGGGTGCGAAATGCACGTTACAAAAGAACTGTGGAAGCTCGCCATCAGCACGCGCTCAGTAGCCGGGCACACAGCTATGGCCGCCAGTGAATACTTCCTATAAGGAGTATTCACTGGGCGCAAAATTTGTGGGTGCTCTCTAGAGCGCATGCTCAGAACGAGCCCCCATTAATAGGCTGCTAAGACCGGCGATTTTTACGGTGTGGAATGCACGTTGCAAAAGAACCCTGGAAGCTAGCCATCAGCACGCGCTCAGCAGTCGCGCACACATCTATGACCGCCAGTGAATACTTCCTATAAGAATGATCTGGGGCTGGTGCGATCACCTCCGCTCCTTCAAACTTTACGACCCTTGCTTCCTCTTTCGATGCCACTGGAAGGGGGGGGGGGGGGGGGGGGCTCGCTCCTTTCCCCGTCCTCCTGTTTCGAGTTCTACGCCTCTGTTTAGAGCAGATTTGGGAAGTAATCCGTTACAAGTAACCGATTACATATAAACCGTTACTTTTTCAAGTAATTTTGGGATTGTCACGTTACTTTTTTTTCGGAAGTAATCTGAAATAGGATTTCGTTACAAAATATTGGTAACGGATTACTTTAATTACTCGTTACTTTTTACAAATATGAGCATAATACAGTAACTGGAGCAATACGAGCAGAACATTCAGCAGCATAAAGAGTGCAAGTTCAACAAAATAGAAAACATCAGGAAGAGCAGAATGCCCGAAAAGAAAGCACAATGTTTTGTATGACCGGTCACTAGAACCACTAGAAAAACGGGAAAGACATGTACAAATATAAGAAAGTCAAAGATCAACGAAAAAAGAGTCATAGTACAGGCTAGCTGGTGGAAGTCAACCATTTCGTCGTTTACCCTGAGACTGGGGGGTTTTTTTAGAAGAGAAAAAGTAACAGAAAAACTTTTTCTGTTACTTTTGCTCTTCTAAAAAAAACCCCAGTCTCAGGGTAAACGACGAAATGGTTGACAAAGATCAAGTAAGAAAACGCCGAGTAGGCTCTCCGTCACCTTCCATCGTGTTTTTCTTCTTCTCCCGGGCAGGAGAAAGCTCTTCCTGTTTATTTTTTTTTTTTTTACACCGTTCACCTTTCCCAGCTTCTTCGACATCTCCCGCCACCTGCTTGCACCTGCACCAAACGCGGGTCCGTACCCCCTCGATTCCTGGGTTCACAACTCGCGTAACAGAGGATGTATCTTCGCGCGAGGGGGTCAAATTATCTTTGCCTTTGACGTGCGCTACTTTATTCTAGCACGCTCTTGAGGCACGGCTGAAAAAGCCCGGCGGGAGGCTAAGAGCATCGTCTTTTAGGGTAAGGAGGCAAGTTATTTTGGTTTCCTTGTCTGGGCATAATGGTCGAGTCCACTCCTCCCTTTACAGTCAACTGCCAACATTAAAGGGTGGAGGGGGGGCGTGAGGGGGGGGGGTAGGGTTACGCTATCTAAAGAGTGCTGACAGAGAGAAAGAGAACGCCTAGAAACCCCGCAGGGGGCACCTGTGAAAGCAGGTGTTTGGAGAGTGGCGTCTCCACGGACCCCGAGCCATGCGGGTTCGCCCGCCCACGTCTGGCTGTGCGTGGCTTTCCCGTGTCCGGGGAAAAGGGCATCCTGGTGGTTGAGCCGAGCCCGGGGTAGGTTTGGACCCTTCGGGGCCCCCCGGGTGAGGCAATACACCACTTCGGCCCCCGCTTCTCGTAGACGGGAGTCCTGGTAAGGCCCGGCCAGGATGATTCAGTCTAGTCGCCTTTTCTTCTACTATCCACTCCAATCTTTCACCTTTACCTTTCCTGTTTCTCTTACTTCTCTCTCATTTCTCTTACTCCCCTTTCACCCCTCTTTGGCGGCAAGGGCTAACCTTGGGTGGCAATAGACCTCTGTCTTGACCCACACTTGGGTATAGTTTCCCGGCAGCACTAATAGAGTAACGTCTTCAGCCAAGCCCTTCTTGTTATGAAGCGTTACCTATTCCCTTGTTGGGCTCGGTGGTGGGCGGTGCACCGCGGTTTCTGAACACTCTTTGCCCTCCTATGGCGCCCCACCCCTCTAAACCCCGTTCAGGGCACGCCCTTAAAAGGCGCTGCCCTGAACAAAAAAACATCGACAAAGAATGTGAAGTAGAAACATTTACCAAGTTTTTCATCGTTCATTCGCTGGATGAACAGAAACCTGTTTCAAAGCTCTCACCTTTTATTGTAGCAAAGATGCTAGAAAACCTTGTAGGGTTTTCCTACAAGGCTAAAAAACAGCACACTGGAGACCTTCTTGTGGAAGTGAACACAAAAAAACAAAGTGACGCACTCCTTAAACTGACGACCATTGTTGACGTGAAGGTGTCGGTGAGCCCTCATCGCACACTAAATACTGTCCGTGGAGTCCTTTCCGAGGACGACGTCCTGCACACTAGTGAGGAAGAACTCCTCGAGGGACTCCAAGGTGCCGGTGTCGTCGCGGTAAAACGCATTATGTTTAAGAAAAATGGTGAACAAATCCCTTCGAGACATGTTATTCTGACATTTGAAAGGCACACTCTCCCTGAGACAATCAAGGCAGGATACTTGAACTGCCGCGTCCGCCCTTACGTCCCCAACCCCCAGCGGTGCTTCCGTTGCCAGCGTTTTGGTCATGGAACACGCAGCTGTCGTGGGAGGGAGACGTGTGCGAAGTGCGGTAGTCAAGGTCATGTTTCTGATACTTGCGAGGCGGCTGTGGCCCACTGCGCGAATTGCGGTGGACCACATCCTGCTTATTATCGTGCATGTCCCTCTTGGAAACTAGAAAAGGACATCCTTAACATCAAAGTGAAGGAAAACATACCATACCCAGAAGCCAAAAAGCGGTTCTCCTTTTTGTCTAAGGGAAGTTTTGCCGAGGTGGTGCGCAGGGGCCCTGCACCACGCTCGGAGTCGAGGGCCACCCAGGTCTCTCCCGAGATCTTGGCGGCCGACTTCAGGGCCCCAGTTCCCCGACAGGGGCAGCAGCTGCCTCCGCCAGTCCCTGGTGGTAGCACGCGTGCTGCTCCTCCTTCCAAGGAAAGGCCGGTGCGAGCCGCGCCTGCCCCCTCTCCTGGGTCCCCTGGGGAGACGGAGCGAGCTTCTCGCTCTTGCTCGCTAGAGAGGGCCCCCCTACTGAAGGAGCAGCATGGTGCCCATGCAGCTCCTGTGAAAGGAGGGGACCAGATGAGCTCGGACGACCCGTCGCCCAGTTCGTCTGCAACCCTTCCAGCCGGTCGGTGTCGGGGTTTGCCCCCCCGCACACCTAGCCGGACAAGTGCTGTTTTAAAAGCAACGGATACCTCTCAGGAGGTGGAGATGTCGACAGATGCTGACAATCTGTCCACTCCTGGGTCCGACCAGGACACTATGGAGTGGGAAATGCCCTCCGGTAGACATAAAAAGACTAAGAAACCTGTAGTCCCACCCAAATGATCATCCCATTGTCTTCCACCTAGTTTGTGTTGACTCTACAGTCTTACTTATTTTACTAGGTTTATTTTTAAGTTTCATATTTACATACCTTTTATAAATGACCAAGTTACATTTTATGCAATGGAACTGTCGTGGTATTTTAAGAAATATTGATGATGTCAATTATTTCATGGATCAGCTTCGGCCCATCGCTCTTGCCTTGCAAGAAACCCATCTTCACTCTCATTCTTTTAACATTTTAAGACATCATCAGGTTTTTAGAAAAGATCGCCCCTCTTCCACCCCTTCTGGTGGTGTTGCGTGTCGTGCAG
>JABSTQ010001112.1:0-25950 GCA_013358835.2 Ixodes persulcatus | reverse complement strand
TTAAGAAATCTTTAAAAAAAATAACACTACACGAGGCGTATTGCGACTAGGCTTCTTGTACCGTTCTTGGCTCTTCGGCGCTCTTTTGGGTTAACATCGGAATCTCACTCGCTAGACAGCGACATCAGAGAGTTTTAAGAGATTGTTCCGATGAGTCCGATTACGATACCCGAAACTCCGCCGCCGCTTTCGCGCTTCATCGTACGGTTATCAGGTATCATAATCGCAGTTTGTATCTAAAGTATCGGAACGAGATATTAAAACTCTCAAAAAAGACGCCCAAGACACACCAAACCCAGATTTGCTCGTGCCGTCCGTGGCTATGCGGCTAGAAACAGAGGGAAAGGAGGAGACCAGAGCTCGCGGTAGCGCCGGAGAGCCGTGCTCTGACCGGAATAATGCGTGGGTAGACGCTAACCTAGCTGCCTTTGGTCTCTACTTACTTTTCCAGCCAGAGCTTGGATCTCTAGCGTCCCTGTCACATCTCGGCTCCTCCTCTCTCTCAGTGTTTCTAGCCGCATATACGACGAGCAAGTTTTCCAAAATGAGTCGTTGGTGCATCGGGACGTGAGGAAGAGCACGCCAATAAGAGGGCAGCATAGGGAAGGCGTATGGAACGGGCGATGACGAGGCAGCCAAGTGAACAAAAGCACGTGAGCGCGTTTGAGGTGAACAAACGCACGAGGTGCGCAAGGAGCAGACGAACTTGCGTGCCGTGTAGCCTCCTACTCGAAGCTTCTGGCCGGTGTGCCGTTCATGGTCTATTAGCTGCAGTGCGACAAAAAGCACCACAGCCGTTTTTTTTTTCTCTCCCGCCAGCGTTCTTACGTAAACCGGTAGCTGTTATCTCATCGGACACCTCTCCGCCAACCAACGATGGGAACCCCACAGGTGTCACGCATCTCTAGAAATTTATCCAAATGCGTTTCTGGCCGCGTCTATATGTGGTTATCAGTCGACGCAAGAGCTAATTCGCACCCCCCCCCCCCCCCCCTCTCCGTAATTTGTTAAACGTCTGCCTTTTACGTGTGCAAATCAACTGGGGCAGGCGTTGGGGTGCGAGCATCGAGAAAGGCAAGATATTTACGTTGTTTCAAGAGAAGACCACGTGTTATAGGAAATTGTGCATGCCTCGTCCCTCTTTCGTCCTCCTCTCCAATCCCTTCCGCAGCTGATGGAAGGAACATCTCCTAAAGAGGAAGGCCGTATAGTGCTGGATATTTGACATCACCTACGAGAGGCAAACGCGGAGCGCAGTTTGAGCACGAGTGCCGCGTAGTGTTCGGCTCGAACTCGTCTTCTCACTGATTTAACACGAATCGCAGCCGAACCCTTAATTAGCATTCATGTCAAAGCAGTGTCAAGCGTTGACGTCTCTCAGGTCACTCGCAAAACGTATATTTCCCGCCCTGCTATCTATACTCGTTGTCACATCAAGAAAAGGGAAAGTGTTGCCCATTATTAATGCGCCGCACTAAGTAGTTCCTGCAAATGTCGGTTGTTGATGGACGAAACGATGCTCTTAGCGCTTAAAATGTGTACGTCTCGATAAAGTAGCATAAGTCTAATCTATGAGGCACACGTATCTTAATTCAACACATGGAGTTAAAAATTAGTAATGCTGCGCAAAGAGCCGGACCTCTTTTTTTTTTTTTTTACTTTACAACGGTTCTTGTGGTGACTACGAGTATAGACAACCACACTATTCGAAACACTAATGACTTATATTTAAGAGAGGGTGCAACTCCAACCATTTGGAAATTTTGCAATTTAATGACGGACGCTTCCTGGGCAAGGTGATCGCAAATGTGCAAGCGTTGCATCGTTGAGTGGCGAGGAGAAATGCGGGCGAAGAGGTGGAGAATCTCGCGCACGATCAAAGGTTTTATGACTTCCACGCACCTCGTATGGCAAACGCGGCCCATAAAACCACGGGACCCCGATTGCCCAGTTGAAAACACTCCTTTATCTAGCCATTTTACGCAACTCCAAAGGACAGGACGCCACCAAGCGGCCAAGACGTTGCTTTCAGAGATGGGAAGCTCGCGACTCCCGAAACCAGACCCCGTGCCAAACTTTCGTGGCCTGGCGGCTAATGCGCGAAACCGAAGAACGGTGATTAAGTGTACAGAACTGAGATCGCGGATATACCGTTTGAGCATAAGGGCCGGTTCTCACATGGAGCGAAGCGCTGATGTAGCGCTCCTCACGTGCAGTCAGCTACTTATCGCCTACCACGAGCAACAGGTTTGGCGGTGCGATACAAAGCTGGTGAACGCTCCGGTCAGCACGCGCTTAGCGCGAGGTTAGCGCTATGCTTGTAGCGCTCCGCTGCATGTGTGAACAGGCCTTAACTTGGCCAGGAGCGAACGTTCCGGCCAACTCAAGCGAATCAAAGTGGTGGAGCTAAGCACGTGATATTTCCTTTGAGGAGGAGTATACGCCCCAATGATTGGCTGTAACGTGTCTAGCTTCGACGGTATGACTGGCTCGCTAGGCCCGTTACTTTTGCCGTCTGCTAAATTATGGTCAGACAAAATAGAGAATATCTTTGGCACAGTCCTACTATTGTCAATTCCGAGCGTAATTTCCGGTGGCATAATGTAAACGCATCTCCATGAAAACATTTCATTCTGTCGGCGCATGACGAAAATATTTTCTTTTACGCATTATGCCGGCTTTTCACTGTTATTAGAGGGGTACCGGTAGACGTCAGCTCCTATCGCGAAATCTGGTTCACACACTTGCGAATCCTCATTCAGATGGTTTAAAACCTGGTGTGAACATTTATGACGGGAGAAAACACAGCCATCTATCCGATAGCCGTGGAAGGCTCGACAATTTTGTATAATATACTTTTTTTCGAGCATATTTTTTTTTTTACTTTAAAAATCTTTCGACAATGTTATCAACTAACATTTCTCATAGTGCGTACACTTGATCTGGTAAATACTGTGAAAAACTTAGCCTTAGTAAAATGCAATGAACCTTTTTCACATACCGACCGCACCAGGCGGTGGCTGCACGAACTAAAAATCGAGGAAGTGGCCTACCTGCGCTACCAGTCGATAATGGGAGCTACGCTACCAGTTTCTTTGCTCTCCGAGCAGCGGCGCGTGCCCAACGCGACTCTAAAGAGGGGGATCTGTGGCGTCCACCCAAACGTCATGTTTTTCTTTCCGTCCACTTTCTTTTTTTGTGTAACACAATTATATATATGTTGCAATTACGTGTTCTACTCGCTGATCGACAGCCTCCTACCGAATTTCCTCGATTTCTAGTGCCGACTTCCGCCGCTTGGCATCGAGTGCTCGCGCGTGCGCAGAACGCTTCTCGGAAAAGGTCCATTGCAGGGTCACCTCACAGACGGCGTCGGTGTGTCATTGTTTTTTCTCGTCGCAAGAGATCACAAGAACTCGGTCGTAAGCCAACGTAAATGTGTGAACAAGCCTTTAATTCACTCATCTAAAGATTTTTTTTACATTTTTAAAAGAGGTTACGCTTACAAAAACACGAAAGGCGAGGATATGTGTTTTGTCTCCACTGGCCTCCGATACTTTATCGCCATCAATAAGTGCGATAAAAACATAGACGTCTGCGTGTACCGTTCTACAGGGTGATACAAGGAGACGCCAGGCTCTTTAAATCGACCGGAAAATTCGGTTTCTTAACCTTTCGCGCTATGACTTTGTGCAGCGTTGCGCACAGATGGTGCATTTTTGTTTTTGTAAAATTTGCAAAGAACGAACTTACCTGAGGAGAAAGTGAAGAAAGAAAAAGGCTTAGCTCCTATGGAAACTCAGCGACGCCACCGGTCTGCAAACAACACGGCGCCGTTTCGCACGGGAGACAAGAGATGGCGCAAGCGGTCGCGACGCCAACTGCCGCCAACGAACGAGCAGACGAGGCCGAGAGCCGGCGCTCCTAGCAGACAAGGAACTGCAGTTCCATGTCGTTACCGCGCCTGTTTTTGTTTCTGCGACTGTCGGCGCCTGCGGAACGCGCGCCGCTTTTGAGTCGAAAAGTTCGTCTGCTAAAGAGGCCGGCTCTCGGCGCCCGTATGCTCGTTCGTTGGCGGCGTTCGTTGCGCCATCTCTTGTCTCTGGTGCGAAACGGCGCCGTGTTGTTTGCAGACCGGTGGCGTCGCTGAGTTTCCATAGAAGCTAAGCCTTTTTCTTTCTTTACTTTTTCCTCAGGTAAGTTCGTTCTTTGCAAATTTTACAAAAAAAAAAAAAGCACCATCTGTGGGCAACGCTGCACAAAGTCGTAGCGCGATAGGTTAAGAAACCGAATTTTCCGGTCGATTTAAAGAGCCTGCCGTCTCCTTGTTTCACCCTGTAGTGTGCACTGGTTTGACGATGCTTGGTTCCCACGGAAACTAAGATAGCTTATCTCAAGTATCGTTCACCCCTCCTCCGTGTTTATCTATGAGGGATCAGCGTCGTGCTCCATGGCTGGTCCGCTTTGATCGACGCCCTACGTTAAGGCTGCGACGACGCAATACATTTCCAAAAAGGTGAGTTGTTTACTTCGTCTTTATCGCGCGTCACAAACCTCCGGTAACGTATAGTCAGCTGCAATGCTGTTTTGTTTGGCACTATCTAGCGACTGAAGCAAGAAACATTGGGTATGCGTGGGAGTGGCGGCTGCATTGTTCAAACATGAGAAATTACTCTGGTGGCGCCGCTTAGCCTAGTGTCTGAAGCAAGAAATACTTGGTAGGCCAGCGGTAATCTCCTAACATGCCAGTACGGCGGAAGCTAAGGCCAATCGGAACGTGACTACGTATCACCGGAGTGCGCTTTTACTGCGAACATGTATCAGGCTTTTCGCTGCGTGATGCTCCAATATGTGTGCGTTGCGCTCGTATACATATCTCATAACGAAGCCGTTGGCAAGCAATGTAGTGCTTATCGTTCACCCTTAGCCAAGTTACAACGAGACAGGGTATTACCGTGGGATCTCACTCTGCTGGCGCCGGCTGGCTGTTGCCGGCTGGCTATAGACGCTTTAAACACGCGCAAGACTTCAGCCACCTTGGCTGACTTTCACTGCCTTACGGAAATACCCAGCCATTGAAACGGGCGTTAGCCAGCCTCCACAAAGGCCAATACTGGGGAGGATACAATAGTATCTAAAATGGCAATAATATAGCCTGCTGAGGTAATTAGGAAGTAAAGTAAACGGAATAAGAGGAAGCGAAACTAAAGCTCGCTAACGGCAGCGCCCATAGACAGCTGCTTGAAAATGTCTATTAAAGGGGTCATGAAACGATTTTCCTACTTCTTCCTCCTTAGCTTTAATCCTCAACTAAAATGCGAATTGTGAAATCACGTCGTCGTTACATTCTTCGGCACCATTGCGATGACTCCTATCTTCCACCTTGCTTTTTATGCACACCATAGAACTTGTCATTCGCCAGTGACGATAAGTTCCGTCAGGGCACTCATTGGCCACGAACGCGATTCCGAATATTCGTCGACGGATTGATTGTTGACGAGCACATACGTCCGAGTGACGCAGTTCTCGTGTCCAATGCGTGAGCTGGGCTCAGCTGACGTCAGGTTGGAACCGCTGACGCGCTTTGGGAACCGCGGATGTATCATAGTGAGAAGGCGGAGAGCTTTCGAAGGAAAGAAGGTACAAAATAGTCCGCTATATTTTCAAATGTTCGTACCAAAAAGCTGGCTTTTTACTTTCTACCCTCTTTCTTTTGGCCAACTAAACGATATGCGATTAGTAAAGTCGTAATTTAAAATCATTTATCCCAGCCCAAAATTCGTTTCATGGCCCCTTTAATTGTACATTCCCGCATGAACACATTTCTTTTCATCCGCAGTGTGTATTTTCGTTGCTGGGCATTTACTGGCTGCATGCCGTTCCACATAAACCTCGATCGAGCATCAGTCATCGATTAGATAGATTTCTAGGTTAAAAAAAAAAAACGTAATTGAATGTTGCTTATGAGTGACCACAGATTATATGATAGTGCATAGAATGAAATTGGCTAGGGAAATAGTGAAATTACTATAAAGCCTGCAACTTTTCCTTCATTCCATGCCCCATTGTAAGAAAATGTGAAAATGACATTTGTTTTGTGGGTGGATGGTAAAGAATAACAGACTACGAGATGGCAAGTTAGAAGGTAAGAGGTGGCAGATTTACCTTTAAGCAAAATTAAATGTACGCTGTGTGTCCTTCAGTACCTGAATTTCCAATATGTGATTGGATCTGTTATACTTTATTCTAACAGATCGTGGGTAAGCGATTAGATACAAAAATCGTTACTGCATTGTAATTTTTCATGGGTATAGAGTTGTACCAAATCTCTCAGTGACCCTTGAAACCTACACCACAGAGCTAACTCAACTATACAGCCAGCACTGGAAGTTAAGCTGGCCTTCTGATGCTTTGCCGACTTCGCATTATATCAGTAATACAGTGGTGATACAGCTCTGCATGAGTGTTAAGTTACGTTCAAATCACCTCTGCATCATCGCTGTTACTATTGTTGATTTAGCACTCCGATGTATATGTTAACCGGCCCTTACAGTACTATCATCGTTTGTAATTCTTTTCTTTCAAAAATACCCATAAAATAAGACACAAATTTAAAACAAAATGTAGAGCAGTTTATTCTAATATTAAAATATATGGCCTGTGACCCTCTCTCGGTCTTTATATTTTTATCATCAAACTTCTTTAGCGGAAGTCGCTTTAAGGAACCGGAAGAAAATTTGGAGCGTCCTGGTTTCAGAACGTCCAATCATGGGAACGGGCCGCAGGGTTACACTCAAGAGTATTAGAGAATTGCCTTTTTCGAAACGGTTGAAATATAACAATTATAAAATCAATAATCTTTCAAATATATTTTTTCTCTCGGTTTTGTCGGTACTTTTGCAACTTTTGGCCAGCTTTCTCAGTTACCATAGCAAAGTGGTATTTATTTGTCTTAAAGATAATCTTAAAAGACTCACTTTTTGAGCGCCCGCCTGCGTACAAAACCGACGAGGCATCAATAAATGTGACAATGTTTGAAAGTAAAAAGTCAGTCAAGCCTATATATATTGTTGAGAACATCACAAAAATGAAAGACACGGTTTATTTATTATGTTCACAGTCACCTGATCATATGCAGATGGGTGTAATTATTCCAGACGCTTAGACATATATATCTATATCAGCAGATGATACTAATATATTGACTGTTTTTGTATTTTTAGATGATATGTTAAATGCTAGAACTCAAGATACGCGATCTAAGCATGCCAGAAAATATAATGTCACAATCATGTGAGGCTTTCCTTTCAAATAAAAATGCTGCTGAACAACGCCGCACGCCCTTTTTTTTAGACATACGTCAAACATTTTTAGCAGCTGCGATGTTGGGTTGCGTTTTAGTAAGAAAAATTCCAAAAAATTATTAATAGCTTTGGGGTTATCTAAGATGTATAGGTTGATAAAGTTTTCACCATAAATGCACGCTCTCTAAATTCATTGATGAGCTCCTTTTAGCGTTTCGGTTATCGCAGTCATATCGAGAGCTCTATATTCCTTAAAGGAAAATCTGAAAATGGAGTCTGAATGTGCATAATTTACTGCATCTTCTTCTTTAAAAAGGCGTTGATATTTTCACTATTTTAGATCACAAACTAGTTTCGAGAAGCTCACAAATTGTTCAACATTTTTTTTTCTTAGATTGTTCTATAAAAGCTCGAAAGAAATCACACCTACGCGCTCTTAGCCGTACCGTTTTCATAGATCGCCTGTCTTTTATCTGACTAGATTTATTATATAGAATTATATCGATTTTCTGAGTTTTTCTTTGAGCAATCCGTTGATCAGGTACCCTCTGGATGGTATTCATGTATCAGTATTACCTCAACATGTCCTTTAAGTCCCAGAAAGAAGCAATGACCAGTCAGGCCCACCTTAACGTCGCACTTCTACTCGTCAGGCCTCTCGACAAGAGAGGAAAACGAAGGAAACCAACTAGCAAAAAACAGTCAGACTCTGGATAATCTCCAAACGAGGCAAGAATCGTACGCCCACATCTGCAGCTGTATTTATGAGCGATATTGCGGCCTGGGGCCAGCATGAAATTATATGAGCGGTACCGACAGTTTTGCTACCAAGACAAGCTTACGCAAGGTTTCTTGGTCGGCCATCTGGTCTACTTTTGGCCTCAACAAAACAACTCAACAGAAGCTGCCGGAAAGCAGTTCAAAGTCTGGAAGCAGCCGGGACTGCTGCCTTGCGCGTAAGTCAGTCGGAAATGATAAGCACCGCATAATCGCGGTATCGTGGGTCGTTGAACAAACGCTTGTAATTCGTAAAGTACATCACATGGTTCTCCTATTTCGCACCTAGATGGAAAGTTAGGTATGTGTTGTCGCGCCACGTTTTTTTACCCCCGGTAGGAGTGGCCTTCTATGACGGATAGTGTTTTTCGTCCAGTCAACTGGAAGTGCTGTTTTGTTTGCGTTAGAACCCGTCGAAAACGACACACGGATTACGCCTGAAGGCGAGTGGTATATGTAAACATTATATTTGAAAACAACTTATTGCAAGCCGATCTAATTGTGGCACGCAACAATAACGTCTAAACGGCGCTCGATCATTTCTCATATAAATTGCGACACCTACGCTAAAGCTCAAGTGGGCCACACAAGCGCAGTAGTGACGGCGCAGGGCACATAAAAAACACACGCTATTAGCAGTAAAGTTAATATAATACCATAGAGGTAAAGGTCCCATGCATTCGGGCCGCTTCAAAATGTCAAATCATACGCGCGGACATTGGGGGTCCGGATGGGCCCA
Source organism: Ixodes persulcatus (assembly GCA_013358835.2). Classification (NCBI taxonomy): domain Eukaryota; kingdom Metazoa; phylum Arthropoda; class Arachnida; order Ixodida; family Ixodidae; genus Ixodes; species Ixodes persulcatus. The sequence goes on along the minus strand of JABSTQ010001112.1, from coordinate 17,130 downwards.
TATCGCTGGGGACGCTTTAAAATGCACAAAGGAGAATCGAAACAGCGTTTGTGTAGTCCGTATCGAGTTGGTTTATAGCTCATTTCGCAGAAAGACGTCGAAGTCGCACATTGTGTAAAACTAAATAAAGTTGACACACACTCGAGCAACTTCATATCGCCACGGCAAAACTAAAACGCCTAACCGCTTGTCTGCTATCTTTCTCAGAATTTCTGTCGCCGTCTTTCTCGCTCTTTCTTTCGAGACCGCTGATGTCAGCACTCAAGATTTGCAGCGTTCTGCTCCCATCTTTAACGCCCCCCCCCCCCCCTGCTATTAACTTGGCAACAGGAAATTAATGCCTGAGAAAAGTGTGTCATATTAAAAGTGCAATCTTGCAAACAAACGATCGGGAGTTGCTCGAAAAATAAGTTGAGCGGCTGGGAGTTCGTCCGATCGGTTGTATTAAAAAACAAAATAATGAGATTATCGAGCATTTTATACTACTTCTTTTTTAGAGAAACACCCAGCAGTGTGCGGTGGCACTCGAAACTGTGTTTTTTTTTTTTATAGGTAGTCTCCATCAACAAGAAAGAGCCACTCGGAGCACGCAACCGAGAAGGACGGTGGTCAGGTCAATGTGCTTGCTGTTGACATCTTCATATCGCTAAAAAGGGTGCAAAACGTAATAACAAAGTCAAATTGAATTCGCGCGCGGAATTGAAGCGCCTTGCGGTGCCCCTCAGCGATATGAAATTTTCCGAACCGCGAGCAGCGCCCCGCCAGGCGCCGACTCAGGCACGCATTCCATGTAGGGCTTTTATATTTGTGCCGACTGTACATGGCACTGAGATTGAGAGTGCTCTTTTTCGAGCGTGGTTGCACCAAAATTGGTGCAGAATTATCGATTTGCACCTTATCGGACGAGCTATATTTGAACAGACATAACAATACCGATATCGGAAAATCGAGACAACAAACCACCCTGTGTGTGCAAATGTGAGCCCGAGTCGAGAAAGCCTAAATCACTCAAACATTCAAAAGACATAATATCCGTAGAGAAGCCTCATGGCTACAACAGTTATGTGACAATTGGAGACCGATAATAAAAAGAACAATAACACTGGGGAAAGAAGCGCATTTCGTTTCTTTTGAATTGTTTGTTTGTTGGACTGCTGAACAGCTCTGAAAATCCGACAGTAAGACAAACATCAAAGAGGGACTGCTTCCTTGCCAAATAATTTTGAGCCTGGAAACATATCGTTTTTTGTGTTTTTTTTTTTTTTTTTTTTTTATTCCAGAATCTTTCAATGGCAAAACAAATAACATGTTTCGGAATAGGCGGTGCAGCCCAAGAATGACCGCCTCTACAAATCGCTGTTTTGGCTATGCGTGCGAATACTTTTGCCTTGTGGCACCTGGTCCTTACCTCCGTGACGACCAAAACTTTGTCAATATCCAGAGTGATGAATAGAAAACGCTGAAGCAAGTGCAACGCAGGAAGAATAACTTTGATTCGACATTCCCTTTTCTAAGTTTGTGACTAAACTCGGCAATATCACTGAGAAAAAAAAAAGAAGAGTAGCATAGGTGGTGTACTACAACGTTGGTATTCTGTACCACTTGTTCACCTCACAAAACCTCAAGACATCATCCATCGTGCACATTTTTTAACGTGGCAACTACAAGGGTAGTTCAACGTTGACCGGAACCTATGTCCATAAAAAAAATATGAAGATGTCTAGCATGACAAAACATGCAAGTGAAGTTAAAGCAATCCTTCTTGAGTATTAATCCGCGCCCAAAATTACGCGTTTTACGCATTCTCAGCAGTTCCATCTAATATGGCGTCAAGTGTTGTCTGTACGCGTGGAGCAGCTGTGCATAATAAATTGTTTGATGGAGAAAATAGGTAGACCAGGTTAAATTCCGAGCAGAATTCGCGTGCACAGTATGGGAAATGCATCAAACCACGGACAACTGTGCACGAATGGTGTCAACTGCTTTAGCGATGGACTAGAACTGACGACAAACGTTTCGCTCGGATATGTTAGTCCCGACTGCAGTCACGCAGAAGCAGTCCCATGTCCGACCGCTGCTAGTGCTCTGACCCGACCGAGCCAATCAAAAAGCACCAAAAGTGCACTGCCACGGCGCTCGCCAATTACGTGCGTTCTCAATCTCCGGCTAAATCAATCACGCACACTGATTGGCCCACGATCCTGGGCTTTTTTCTGTCCGTGATTAGTTTTAGCAGATGGTAGTAAACGCACAAAGACGACCGGTGCCGTGATGATGCACATTTAGAGCTGGTTGATGGATTCCATCAAATTGTAGAGTCGGCTGCGGCAACACCACCTGGATAAGCTGAAGGCCTCCGCACCGTCATCACAGACAGATCGATCGAGGCTTGAGATTGGGGACGAGCGCTGCGTCAGTGTTCGGCCGGGGCTCGTGACCAATCAGCGCGTCGAAGGTCGCACTCGAGCCCAATAGCCGAGTAATGACGTTTCATGAAGGGAGAGGAGGCGATGCGGAGGTTTTATTATTCTCGGTTGTGTTAGAGCTGCGGTCGCAGTGTGAAACGGAATATAGGCCGTTCTTGACAAATGGAATGAAGGCGTCAAATCAGAATGGAGGGCTGCCTAAACGTTCACGTGGAAACGTCTGAAAAAAAAAAAAAAACTGACATAGAATTTTAGTTGCTTATATTTCGCATGCTGTCCGTAGACTGGTATTGCACATTGAAGTGGGGACTTGCAAAGTGAATTGTAAATCATCCCTACTATGAATTCAGGGACCAAATCTTGTATTTGACACTTCTGCGCCATTAATATTTTTCATTTGTTTTGCATGAATATTTCTTTTTTACTTGTTGGTATACGTGCATCCCAGGGTATTTCAGATTATCAGTGTATTTCAGCGGCAGGAATGAGCAATTATTGCTATTCTATTTTATTTAAACTTTCAAGAACAAAAGGTAATAAACTCTTCTGTAAAAGTCACCATGTTTCGTATTTTTCTTTGGGCCACCTCAAGGCAGAATTGACGGCTCTTGAAACGGCAAAACGCAATTTTGCACAAATTTAGTTGTTTTTCTGCATGATTTTTAGTTGTACGGTCTGGAACTTTTTTTGTGTTTTTTTTTTTGTTTTTTGTTCAGTGTACCTACAGGGCTGTTAATACGAATTTTTACAGTCACCTGCTGCAACGAGATAGTTTGTAACAAAACTATCAAAAGTGCTAAAATTCTCATATATTCCTTATTTATTTTTTTTTTTAAATTGCTTCAAGCCAATATGATGCTCATTGCATAGCAATCCAAATACCATGTGGCTTTTAGGCAAAAATATTCCACTGTTTCATAAATATATCTTACTTCTCATGAAGAAGTAAGATGTATTTATGGAGAAGTCCACGTCGCCTGATGCCGCCCGTCGTTTTTGGCGTCACGTTTTGAAATGTGAGGAGCCGCCCTCGGATACAAAGGGAACAACGGGCCTGCTATGGCTAAGCACTGGTGGCACCTGCGATTATTACACGATACCCACCGTTTCTTCCCTTGCAGCCGGAAAGACGGACGATGGGAAGCGGCAGCAACCTCCGTTCTGTCTATGGACCTAATCGTGTCAGCTAGCGTCGCAGGTGGCGTGCTGTGAGGCGAAGAGGCGTTAAGAAGCGACGCCGTGTTGTGGTGCAAGAGTTCCAATTAAAAAAAAGTTGTTTTCTCGCTTTAAACAAAAATTGCATTGATCAAACTTTGAGAATCAAAAGACAATCGATTGTTCTTCCAAACCCACAATATTTCGTACTTTTACTTGGACCACCTCAGGGTGAAATAAACGGCTGTTTATGCGTCAAAACGCACTTTTTTTTTGCAAATTCAAGATTTTTTTTTTACTGCAAGATATTTAATTGAGCGTTCTTACCATTTAAATAGATTATATACCTGCAGGACAGCCGGCAAAAGGTTCTATTAAGTCCCCGGAGCAATTAGATATTTTTATAAAATAACAAAATGTTAAATATTTCAAAACAAAATGGTGTTTAAAAAATATTTAGATTAAAAAAAATATCACATGCCCAATCACATTCTAAGTCAAAAACCGTGCAGATTTAAGAAAAAATATTCTTAGGTGTTTCATAAAAAAAGCTGATTTTGCATCAATTATGGATTGATACCTAGTTTCACGGTATTTTTAAAAGTTAAAACCGCGCTCACGCCATCAAAATATTGTTTTCGTCAAAAATATTTTAGGGCATGGCAACGGACATTGCGGGAAAAGGCCATGAATTTTTTTTTTTTTAGAAGTCGAAGGTGGTAGCGCGCAACATCTTGGACGTTTGACATGGAATGACCCATATATTCCGCATTAAAGTCATTAGCTAGTACATCTCACTTTTGTTTTGGTCCAAAATTCGTTCGTATTATCTCCTCAATGTTTTGTTTTCCTTTTTTTTTTGTCCTAACAGTTAGTCTACTAATGTCCAGCGCTGTGCAGTATCCCTAGTATAAAAAAAAAATTGTCCAATTAAAGTGCCCTTTTGAGGACCTTACCAGCGCTGTAACTTGATTCCTAATTTTTGCGTGTTGCTTTTATATTTGTCATTACGAAAACAAGTAATTACCAAACTTTCGTTATTTCCTAATCAAGTCATCAACTTCTTTAGTCACCCACTGGTTTTTTGTTCATGATTTTTGTGCTGCATAATTGAGTTGACTTTGACTAAATATATTTGAATATGTTAACAAAATTATCGTATAACTTTTGTGGGTTTTCTTCTTTGGCAACTTCGTTCCAGCGTATTCCTTTGATATATCGATGCACGTTCCTATTTTTAATAAATGAGCTATCGGTAATTTTAGTCTTGTTATCTTTGAAAAAATCTGCAATACATGCTCCTTCAAAGTTATGATCGACAACATTTTAGGAAATAACCTGCTCTTTATGATTACCCTGTCGAGTCTTTATGTTTTTTTTAACATTAGTTTGCGAAAATAGAATTAGGTCTATATTATCAAAGGACGGTTTTACGAAGCTGTTTATTTCATTCAAATTTTTTCTAAGACTGCGAACATTAGCGTGCACGAGAATAAAACAAGACTAGTTTACTGTATCGTTTCTACTTTCCCACCACTTTTTCAAAAAGATTAATAGGTTTGTTTTTGTTCCATCTGAAATGAAATATGCAAAAAAACTAGCAGATGCATCTTATTTAATTTTTTCAAAGTTAGTTTCACCTTCGACTCAAATAGTCGGTTCGCCTTCTTTTTTTTTCAGACAGATGAGCACCTTTCCTTTTACTACACGAACCAGCAGACGAAGTGTTTTGCTTCTGTTCTCCCATCAAAAATACCTTTCGGTTATAATAGTATAATATAATAATAGAACATTTCATCCCGGTATTAGCGAGAAAACATGGGTGAGGCAAAAGAAGAATGTGTAACAATCACGCATTTTTCGTAAACACCTTCGAGCGGCGTGGATAGATCAACGATGTTTTACCGCATACCAGAAGTGACCAAATTCAAGATGGCTGCGCCCTTCTGGAAACAGGTGTTAGACAAGAAACCACATAATATCCCTGCCGGCATCTACGTGACGCAGCTCTTTTTTTGGCAGGCATACGTGCCAGACGTACTATCGCGGACAATATGAGTTGAAACAGCGCTCCGGCCGGCGCAGGGTACTACCTGCGCCGCCTGTCGCCTTGCTCCGCACACACGGCGCACCCTGAGGCCAAGATAAATTCTCAGTTGCGCTCACTACGCCGCTGCGCTCTTCCGGCAGTCTGCTAGCGAGACGGCGGGTGCGACAGCGGGCATGTGTGTGGTAGGGCGGCAAGGGGGGGACAAAAGAGAACACTTGTCGTCTCACTTCTGGAACTGATTTATTTCACTCTATCGCGTAGAATCACGTAGAAAAATCGCTGACTGGTGCAGAAAAAATGTTGAAGTATCTTAAATTGCAGCTGCGATTATCGTTTTTGAAAGTCACATCAAAAGACGTTGCAGGTTGTTTCTGTTTGATTAAGTGCATGCACAAAGTAGGACATCGTAAAATGAAGGCCAAAATCTGTATAATGGATTTAGTCCGGCTACAAGGTAGTTACTTTTTTATTTTTTATTGATCACAGGTGTTTAAAAAACGGTAAGCATACATGTTACTGAGGTATGCTAACCTCGATGGTATAAAAAGGTTTAAAAATAGTATTTCTTGATTACTGGGCCCACATGTTTGTTCAAGCAAAACAAGTTGCTGACCCGACACCAGTTTTTTTTTTTTTGTTTACAAATTCCTATCCTTAATAAAGTGGAACAAACAGTCATATATTTGAAAGGAGAATCAGCTTGGAACTTAATCGAAAGAATATTCGCAGTGGAGAATGTCAGACACAAAAGGATAACAGTCGGCTTAAAAGTTATGACTTGCACCTACGTCACATGATGACGTCGAACACCGGTACCCACCATTCTGGTGGTTGACACAACGGCCCTTCGCAGCGAGAGCAATGGTAAACTGCGCCGCGCTCGGCTGTAGCAATTACCCCGTATCCCGACGACCGTCCGATCGTCTCGTGGGCATGCCCCGCGAGACAGAGTTGCCGTCCAGTTATAAAAAGTAGGAGCGACAGAAAAGGGATGCGGCCGCGGATTATCGAGTTTGCGGGACGCATTTTATAGCGGCGAGCTGCACTTTTTTACCGTTGTTTACGTTTGCGCAGGCCTTTGCATCGGCTTTTGCTCGTTCGTGGTGTATATGGCCTTTGACCTTCGTTACATAACGCCGTTTCCACGCTTCGAGCGCATCTTCGTGGCTTCTGGCCGAGTCCGGGCGAGTGTCGCGCCGCGAGCCCGGCCAGACGGATCGGTCGGCGGCGGCCCCCGCGTGCAAGCTCGCTGATACGCCGCCGCCGGGTCATCGGTTTGTGCCGTCCGCGAGACGGTAACCTTTGCAAGGAGCGAAAGAATGCAGGCGAGCCGGTTAGGAAACGTCATAATATATACCCTGAGACAATGAGAGTTGCCTCGTCCGTTGTTTGAATTATCCTTGTCTCAGGGTTTAGATTATGACGGTAACATTGCGTTGTAAGAATTTTTCTACAAGCGACACCTAGAGCCGCTTGTCAAATTATGGGGCGCAGTTAAGCTTTCCTTTTCTTTTTTTGTGACACAGCAATTCTTTGCGTCAAAACTTCGTCGGTGGCATTTTGAAACTTTCTGCTGCTCGTTGCGCAATCGCACCAATGCCCAACAATTCCGCACGTACTGGTTAAACGTCATCATCGTAAGCTCAGCACGTTTTTCCAAGTTCCCGTGTAACACAACTAGGTACCTTTGTTGAAAATATGGTGCATGTTAGCGCATGTTCGGGCCGTTAGTGGCATCCTACGCCTTGGTAAGCGCATCCGCGCGCTGTGAAGTCAATCACCAGTGTGGTGCGGGGCCCCGTCTTTCCCTAGCGTGACGTCACTTGCAAGGCAAGATCGGGATCAAGGAGACACCACACAAAAATATGCGCTTGTTAACGCCGTCAAACAGTGTGTCGCAACCGTAGCATCAAACTTTGTTCCAATCGGTTCAGGGGGTCCTGAGGCGCAGTAAAACTTACAAACTAAGTTAATACCGCGTCATTCTCCCCTGACCCGCGACCACGGCTCTCATCCTCTCCGGTAAGAAATCATAGAGCGCGACCACGAATTCCGGCTCGGCCCGAAGCCACTCCCATTCACCTCCCACTGCTTTCCACAATTCGACGGCAGTGGCGGGGTGGAGGGGATGCCGTGGCAAGGCTACCTTGATGCGCCTCCAAACGTGTTCGATGATATTCAGATCGGCTCCTTTTGGGGGCCAAGGCAGCTTCGTCAGGCAGCGCTCCTCGAGGAGATATGAGCGTGACAACGCAGTTCCCACTTCGGCGCTTTCTTGAAATGCACTGAAATGCATATTAGTTGAAAACGTGAACACTGGGCACCACGGCACACGCATCGTGATAGTGGTTTCGTCGGCCAATATTTTCGCTAGCAGACGGCCGGAAGAGCGTAGCGGCGCAGTGAGCGCAAGTGAGAATTTATCTTGGCGTCAGGGTGCGCCGTGATTGGAGCGGCGACAGGCGGCGCAGGTAGTACCGTGCGCAGACCTGAGCGCTGTTTCAGCTTATATTGTCAGCGATAGTACATTAGTACATGTCTTCTCTACAGCCGAAGTTCATGACTTGTGATAGTGTTCTAACAAGTGGAAAGAGTAAAAGCACGCAATGATACAGTTCACGTCCAGTCATATATCATTGTGCTATCGCGTTTTTCTGCGCTTTTATTCGTTCAAAATTTAGAATAAAAGGTGTGCCAATTTTGCTTTGAATAGAATAGTGTGCTGAAACTTATTATGTGAAAGCAGGCATCCCGACAAAGACGAAGAAGAAGCGGGATCCCGAGAAAAACGAAGGCACGAGATGGACGATGAGGCCTGGCCATGAGCGGACGATGCCGGTCATTCTTAATATAAATATCTGTAGATAAATGCTGTTCTTGACCTTATCAACCAACGACCAGTCAGCCGTTCTTAGAACATGGTGCCGAAACCCGAGAGATAGCTACACTAAACGGTGAGAACCTGAATGGACACATCAACGAAATGTCTCCACAGCCAACTTATTAACGATCGAATGGCAAGATGAACAAGATTTTAACCACTGCAAAGTACGGCCAAGACCATATCACCCTCAACGATGTCGACATTGAACACCTTCTGCAACAAAGATCTGCATTACGCACCAAGGTAACGACTCTCTTTCATCGTTTTGAGAGTTGTCACCTTGGTGCGTAATGCAGATCTTTGTTGCAGAAGGTTGCAGAGGTGTAAGATTGAGGCCTGGACATGAGCGGACGATGCCGGACGTTCGTAATGTAAATTCCTGTATACATCAACGCTTTTGACCCTATCAATCAACAACCAGTCAGCCGTTCTTATAACATAGTGAAGCGTCATTTTTAGTTTTAAAGGGCAAGGAACACTGGCATTTCGTGGACTTGCGCATGCGGACCACAAGTTCGTCTGCTTCTTTTGCTCTGATTGAAGGATAGTGGGTAGACCTCAAGGCAGCTTGCTTTGAGGTTTAGACACTATCCTTCAATCACAGCCAATCAGAGCTCGGCGCCTCTCTGACGTCACCACAACCCCTGCAAATTAAGCAGGCGAACTGAAGCTCCGTTAACTTTTTTCACCTTTAATCCAGATGCAGCAGAAACTGCGAGCCGATGGGACCACTGAGATAGCAACCAAGGTGCACCATCACGATGTTCGTCGTGTTTCTGTACGTGTTCTATCATCGCCAAACCAATCAAAAATATAAAAGGCCCAGGGACTTACGCATTTGACGCTGTTTGATTGGACCCATTAGCGGGTAACGTCGGCTGCGTTTGAACTTAAGCAGAAATCAAATATAGCAACGGCTATTAATGAGGCAGCGCCATTAATTTGATTCGAATCACCATTCGAAACACCTAAGACGAAGCTAACCTGTGAAGACAAAAAAAAAAGGTTTTATTCCTACCACATTACAAAATGGCAGTTTAATAGATGGGGACTACGAAAAGGCCGACATTTTAACGCATAACTTAAATCAGTTTTCAGGCTTTCTGCTCCTAATCTTATCGTTCATGCATCTGATGAGACGAAGGATACAGTTATGTTGGATGTGATAATCGAAGTAGCTGAGATTGTGGAATTACTTAAATTCAAACACGTCAAAATCTTGCGGACCAGATGAACTTTGACGATAATAAACTTTGAAGACGGGGAATTCCCTTCTCCAAGGATTATTATCATTATTCTTGTCCAGCTCGTGCACCTTCGCATTAATTGCATTAGAATCATAATATGTACACCCGCAGGCGATATGAAGGTGAACGCCGGACCGTCGACCTGTCCGTCCTATCAGCGCCATGACGCGGCTGCCGTGGCGGCTCGCTTTCTTATTGCGCTCTTCGCCGAGATTAAGCGCTCGGATTGAGCGCTGTTCTCAGCACTGCTGCTACTCCCCGCAGAAAGCGCGAGGATCGCGGAAGGAGCCTTTCAGACGCTATCGGTAGACAATGGGATTTAGTAATTTTTTTTTTTTTTTGTTGTGATATGTGCTAAACCGGAAAGCTGCGGAACAAATCAAAAAGTAACTTATCCTTTCCTTTTCTAAAAGAACAGTTATTAGCGTTCGCAGTTATTAGCGTTCACTTGTGAATGAAAAAAAGCGGTTGAGTCACTGATAAACCTTGCCGAAGAACGTCCACTCTAGTTCACGTGCAATGTGCAAATCATTTGCCGGCACTGACGGGTGCACGGCGCCCACAAAATGCGATGCCGAAATCGAAAGCTACTTCCACGCTTTCTGCGGGGAGTAGCATCAGAGCTGAGAACAGCGCTCAATCAATACTTCGTTTCAGCTTACGTCCGAGCGCGGCCGATATTATGAGCCGAAGGGCCAATCAAACAGCCAAAGACGCACAACGTCATGGCGCGCTGCTCTCTGCATGCAGTTGATAGGCCAGCCGGTATTTGCCGTCTCTCTGTGCGTGCTCCTCCGTCGGCTTGTCCTATCAAGCGCAGAAAGCACGCCATGGCGTTGCGCTTTTTGCGCTGTTTGATTGGCCCTTCGGCTAATGACATCGTCCGCGCTCGGACATAAGGTGAAACGAAGTATAAGCGCTTAATCTCGGCGAAGCGAGCGATAAAAAAGCGAGCCGCCACGGCAGCCGCGTCATGGCGCCGATAGCACGCACCGGTCGACGGTCCGCCGTTCATCTTGATATCGCTTGCGGGTGTACTTTCGCCGCTAAGTTTTCACAAACTCAGAAAACGAATTGCAGTGTATTTCGATATTATTTTGACAAGTCTCTAGAAACGTGTCTAGTCCCGAGTGATTCGAAAAAGGTGAATGTGGCCCCAATTTTTAAGTTATGTTCAAAAATACTGGAAGAAGAATATCGCCCAGTGTCACTTACGTGCATTGCTCGTAAGTTCCTTGCAAAAATAATAGGTAGCTCGACGTATAGTTTCTTGGATTCTGGTTGTTTCTTTTCTCCAGTCAAGCAGGAATTTCATTGGGGTTAGTCGTGTGTCACACAACTGGGGGAATTAACCCATTTGTTTCGAACGCTATTGACAACAAACAGTTCGTAGTTTGTAGATTTGTTTTTATATTTTTGTAAAGTCTTCGGCACCGTGTCACATTATATATTATTAGAAAAACTTATATCCCTAGGTATCAACCGCGAAATCGTAAACTGGGTTTCAGACCATTCGTCCGATCGTGAACATAATGTAGTACTGAAACGCAAGAAAACTTCTGAAATTCTATGTAGGAACCTCAGACGTAGCACAAAGAAGTGTCCTGCGGCCCTTGTTGCTTCTTATATTTATCAATCATATGTGTGAACGTGTAAAATTTCATGTTAACTTATTTGCGGACAATTCTGCAGTATGCAACGAGTTGAACATGTAGAGGATACTTGTGTACTTCAGGAAGATATACTAATACTGCAAAGTTGCTTTGACCGCTGGGAAATGAGCTTAAATATACAAAAAGTGCAAATATATGTGTTTTTGACACTGTATAACCTGCCCAACTGCACATGAACTGAAAAGTGCAATACTTGAACGTGTAGATAGATATAATTACTGTAGATATAATTACTCTGTTGAGTTAATTGAACTTCAAGGATTTATTGAATAATAACGGATGTGTTTAATATTTAGATGGCGAAGTTAATCTATGGGTCTCGGTCATTCGCAGTCGTTCCATACTTCTTTTTCTTCGATCCCCATCGCGCCAAAACGTTTCTTCGTCTTCCTCATATTCGTTAAACGCATATTAACACGAGCACTGTGCGGATGTTTCCCGTGAGGAGAAGCCAAAATTACAATTAACAACTCACTGCCCCCAAATGAGCGTTATGTGATCGCTCATTCACCATAAAGCTCTAGGGGGTATAAGAGTTGAACGAATCTTTTCAACACTTGTCCGCCTGACAGGTTCACAGTGCAGGATCGCACTATGCCATCCTGGCCGTAGAATCCTGCCAAATTCGTCCAGTCCGCCACAGGTGTCTGGGCATTTTGTTCTTCTCAACCAGAACCAGGTCTCCTTCTTGAACTTGGCGGTTTCGGTCACAAGTTGTTTCGTGTGCTGATCACAGCTGGAGCAAGTATTCTTTTCCCCACATCTGCCCAAAGTGATCTATCAGTTGTTGATTCTTTCTTCGACGCCGAGTGACAATTTCTCTCGCAGAGATTTGGAGTTTCTCAGAACCTGCAGTTGTAAGAGCTGTCAGTCGTTCCCCAGTCAGAAAATGCGCAGGGGTCAACGCTTCGGGCTCGTCGGGAGAGGCATGCAGAAATGAGAGGGGCCGTGAGTTAACGACTGCCCCAATCTCAAGGAGTATATGGTAAGCTCTACAAAAGTGCAGCAACTTCTTCCTAGAACTTTTCAAATGCTTCTTTTGACAGTGCGTACCATACGCCCCCCCTCCCCCCCCCCCCCCCCCCCCACACACACACACACACAGGGCAGCTCGGTCAACATTGCATTTCCACTGTATTCGTTGTTCGGTGTAGTGTTCTTGCAGTCTTTTGTCTTTCAGCACGTTCCATATAAGCCGCACTCGTCCTTTGAGGCTCTCTTGAAAGTTAAGGCGTTGTCGCTGTATACCACTCTAGGCATCCCTCTCCTTGCTGTAAATCTCTGGAAGGCCATGAGAAATGTTGGAATTGCGAGGCTTGTAACTAGTTCCAGGTGGACAGCACGAGTAACTGCACAAGTGAATAGTGCTATATATGATTCTTTTCTCGGAGTGTCTGGGTCTCACTAATAAAGGTCCGGCAAAGTTTACTCCTACAACTTTAAATGGGCTCACCTCATTTACGCGGTCTTTTGAAAGTGGAGCAGTCGGTGCTGATGCTCTTTTGACTCTTAATCTTGCGCAGTCATGGCATCGGTGAATAATCCTCTTGACGGTTTGTCGTGCCCTTAGCATCCAATAAAAGTTACGTAACTGTGTCACAGTGTCTTGAAGTCTTCCATGGAGTGTACGCCTATGCATGTCGTTAATCAGCAGTTCAGTGAAACGATGTTCGGGTGGCAGTAGTAATGGATGCTTGATCTCTACTGCTTCGTTCATACTTTGTAGCCGCTCGCCGACTCTCATTAGCCAGTGGGCGTCAAGGTAGGGGTTGAGAGCGATGATGCTGGATTTCTAGGCCAACCTCCCTCCCTCCCGCAGTTCGTTGAGCTCATTGGAGTAAGTTTCCTCCTGCGTTCCTCTGACCCAATGCAGTCCTGCCCGTTCAATCTCTTCGATTATTAGACGACCTTCGGTGCGATTTTGAGACGTTTTACAGTTATTAACATACCTCATTATCGCATCACTGACTCGTAGTAGTCGTCCTATTCTACTATATTGTTCCAGCTTCAAAATAGGTGTCGTTACTTTGGTTAGTATCTGGAGCACTTGATGTTTACTCTTTCGTTCCTCTTCTTCTACTTCCGTCGGGATATTTTCGCCTGTAACGACACTTGACCAGGTGTCTCTGTCTTCAGAGAGCCGCCTAGGGCCGTTCCACCAGTGTTGAATTGTTTGTAATATGTCTATTGATATTCCTCGGGTCACCAGGTCCGCAGGGTTGTTAAGTCCAGGGCAGTGGTTCCAACTGGCCGGCTCCCCTCCAGATTGAATTTCGGTAATCCTATTAGACACGAAAGGTTTCTATTTTACTGCTGAACCCTTGATCCAGTGAAGAGCAATAGTACTGTATGTTCAGAAGAATATCTCCTGGAGGTCCAGCATATTTTTCAGGTACTTGCCTATTCGGTTCCCAATCATTGCCGCCATAAGCTTTAGGCGCGAAAGTGTCAAACGTTTTATCGGCGCTACCCTAGTCTTAAAGAATGCCAGACTGACATCTGTTTTCCAAATAATTTCTTTAAAGGAGCTGTGCAACGATTTTAACTTTGAAAGAATTGGCGTTTTCTACTTTTGACATTGTTCACCTTGTCACAAAGGACAGAAAACACACCTCCTTCTTTCGAAATGTTGCGATTCCGCCGCGTAATCGCGAAGCAAAAATTATAATATTCCTCAACCTGCAGCCGCGAGCGGCGGCCATGAGAAACAGAAGGCATGACGTCAATGGGGAATCTTGTAGAAAGATAGCAAGTTGTGCGAATACCTGCTCGATAAAAGGTAACTTTTCTATAAATCTTGTCGTTCCAACATAAATATAAATGCGTCAAAAACCTGGTATCATCGGCAAAACTTTTATTATACGGAGTTTCAGTGGCGCCATCTATCTTAGGTTCACAACACCGTCAGCAGTGGAACTGCCGCCAGAAACCGGAGGGGGAGGGGGGACAGGGCCGGACGGGTATGGCCGGACCCGGATGAGACTTTCCTTCTTTCACCATAATGTTCCCGCTGCGCCCGCCAGCACGTGGTCACGCGGTCGCGAGCGGGTGAGTTCTCGCTGCTTACTGATGGCTTTATAGAGAGAGCTTCACCGGAACCCCGCGCCTTCCCATTGACGTCACAGCGCACGTGACTCGGAAGTTAGTGAAGGAGTTGAGAGGCGCCGAAAAACTCAATCTTTGTCCATTTTTAAAATAAAAACTAGGACATGCAGGCAAAATGCGGTTTATTGTTCTTCACTCAGAAAGGTCGAGACGCCAACTCCCAAATTATTTAAGCAAATCACTATAACTGTTGCACAGCTCCTTTAACACTCAGGTACTGTAACGAACGACCTTCGCGGCCGCACGCAGACGCGGAGCGCCACCTCTTCTCCAACATTCCCGAGGACACGACTTTCGGTGACAACCTCAAGCCACGATTATCTGCCCCGCTGCCCGGGTGAACACCCGTACCGTCAACAAAAGAGGAAGAGAAGCTGTAGTCGATACCGGCTCAATTAAGGTGCTGAAAAGGAAAGACGTTCTCCTCGAGGCATCTAAGGAGGAACCAAGGGCCACGGTAATTCCTGCTAAGCCGAGAGAGGGAGATGAGCCCTCACCGATAACTGCCCGGTTATCGGCGTCCAAGGTCTTTTCCGTCCCGGCTAAGGAGGGGGACGGTATCCTCCGGGGTTTGTGCCCTTTTGGAGTCAACGAAACGATTAACCTGTGTGTGCGTTTGTGCGTGCTTGCAGGCGGTGCCTGGACGTTTGGGGATGACCTTCTCGGTGTCACCTCGCCATAGAATCCAGGAAGCAAGGCCATCTCAGCGTCCCTGAGGGAACCGCTGCCACTACAAGCCTTGAGGAATCGGCGGAGCAATTATCCTCTGTGTGTGTTTGTGCGTGCTAGCGGGTGGGGCCTGACCATTTGGTGAACGGCGTCCTGGCCTAGGGACGTAGGGAAAGGGGATCTTATTAAAAGAGCGGTTTTACGCGCTCTCTTCGTGTTCTCAGGTTGTTCTCATGCCAAACGGCAGACTGTACATAGAATGTAAATAAACAGTTTGAGAAGAGACACCCTGGCTCGTTACCAACTCTGCCCGATGTCCTGGGCAACGCATGGCTCCAGCGGAGATCGACTACGTGGACAAGCCCTGAGTCTTTACAGTAGGCACACGTTCCATAAGCGAGAGCACTGGCATCGCAGAAGCATACAGTTGTAGAGACGTCATCTTCTCTCCTTGTGTGCTCATGACACACCGGTTGGTGGCAATAGCTTCTCTCTCTGAAAGCGGTTTGCACCATTGTTGCCAGACCCCTTAGAAGTCTTCCGGAAGCTCTTCGCCCCAGTTAAGTCCGCGTTCCCACAATCGCTGGAACAAAACCTTCACTCTTATTATGAATGGGGAAGTAAGTCCAAGTGGGTCTAAAACCTCGCTGCAGCATGTAGTACCACAACGCGTTCTTGTCCTATTGCCGTTGATAAAGTTGAGTACATTCTCGACTGGAATCATCAAAGTGTCGTTATCCCCGTCTCCATCGCAGTCCAAGAATTCCTCTAGGTTTTGAAAACATTGACGCGTTATGACCATCGTTCTGAAGATGCTTTGCGCTGGTTGCCCATTTTCGCAGTGTCAGGTTTTGCAGCTTTCAAAATCGCAATGGCTTGCTTATGTAGATCCGCAGCCTTTTCTAGTGTTTGCATTCCCCAGAGCAAACATCCACATAGAAAGACTTTCAAAAATTCTTGCGGTTTTCTTTATATCTCTAGTCACCTTTCCGAATGAAGTTTCCGAGCAGCCGAAAGAAGGAATGGGCTTGCCGATGTTCCAAATGACACGCGTGCCATCCCTCAATTCTTCAATTGGTGGCTATTTGACGTTTCAGACTTAGTATCAAACCACGGAAAACGGAGTGCGTCACGATCATCGGGTCTCACACTCACTTGTAGAAAGGCCTTTTCTATGTCTGCTGTGAGAGCAATAGGAAACATTCGAAGCGTATTCGAACCTCGAAGAGATCCGCGTTCATGTTGGGCCCTTTCTCTTGATTATGGCTCAGTGAAGCAGCTTCATTTGCATGGGGCGACGCGTCAAACACGACTAGCAGTTTTGTAGTTCAGAGTCCATTCGGATCACTGCCTGGTGAGGCATGTAGTAGGTGCGTGAGTTTGTGCATCGTAACTGAGGGAACCTTATCTGCATGTCCATTATAAAGCTAGTTGAGAATAGCGTTGCTATATTCTTTGGAGAGGGACTTACTGCGTGTTAGCCTCTTCTGCAATCCCTTGAGTCGTTTCATAGCTGTGGCTCGGTTATCGTTTAGCTCACCTGCGTTAGGTTTCCCTGGCAAGCAAACCTCATACCGTTCTTTCACTCTTTCAGAGTTTGTTAAAGTCGTTCCACACCTCGTTTTGCTCCTCAGCTGAGCGACATGTGCTGTCTGTTATTTCAATGCTTTCAATGTCCCAAAAAGCTGCGTAAGGTCGCATCATCTTCGGTTTCATGGTTCCGACCTTTAGTATACAGACCATCGTGCTGGCGCGGCCAGTAAGCGAGCACTGCAGCGTTACGAGTCCTTGGAAAAGTCCACCCAAATTTGTGTGTAAAGCCATCAGGCTGCAGTTGCTTTCACAAACGTCAACCCGCTCACTGGCAAGCTCTCCAGATTTGGTCCGACCAATGAGCAGGCTTATGCTGGGTCGTAGTAAC
>JABSTQ010001111.1:0-124785 GCA_013358835.2 Ixodes persulcatus | reverse complement strand
CCATGCATTCGCTGCGCCGCAAGCGGCGGAGCATGCAGGCAGACCCTCGGGTCCCAAACATGGTTACCATGGCAACCGAATCCTCGCTATCCCCGATCGCACGATCCGAAAGGGAGTCTCATACCATTTATTCTGCGAAGTTTCGTCGACAGCATTCGATTTCACGAACTTCAACACACGAACTTACCGGTGGAAAGGTATTCACGTTCCTTTCGAAGCTTTCTTTTTGCATAGCGCGCACATGTACGGCCTCGCGTCAACGCTAAACTAAACCAGATAACCGACTTCGCGGGTGGGGCGCGAGAGGGCGCGGCCGAGGAATACGAAACCGCGCAAGCACCAGATTTCCGAGATTTCGACAGAAGGAAGTTAATGCAACGTAATGAGTATATTGGTTTTTATAAGCATTAGAATAGCTCAGAATTTAGTTTACAACGTTAAATTATCACTGTTTATATTGCTGAGAGTTTTTCAGTCTTCGCGATTACCATTGCGACTGTCGTCCTTCAGCTGGCAACATTGCTTTCTTTTTCTCGTGTTCCTGTCACTCTCTTTCGCGATCTTTCACTCGGGACCCCGGGTGTTGGCGCACGGGATTTGCCACTCCTCCTCACCCACCTTTACCCCCCTGCCGTATAGACCTTTGTCCGGAAGTGCTCTTTTTAGCCTCGACCGCAAGGAGCAAAAGCGAACAATAATCTCGAACCCAGGCGCTCACCGAGGGGGGGGGGGGGGGGGGGGGGCTGCGTCGGCCTGCGCCGCTGCTACCCGCCGGAGGCTTCTTCGCTGGTGTGCCGGCTGCCGTTTCGCCGGCATCGGTCCTGTTTACCGCGGTATGTGAGTATAGTGCCCGTAATGTGAGAGCCGTTGTCCATACGCCACTTTACCGCTGTTGGTTTCCATCTAGCCGAGCCAGAAAACATCTCGCGACGAGTTGACCGCGCCGCTAAACTTCGTTTCAGCTTCCGTCCGAGCGCAGCCAAAGGCTGAGGGACGATTCGCAACTTCGAGAAGAGCATTCCTACGCACCACAAAGTAGTCCGCAAAATCATTTTTTTTTTAATAACTGTTTTGTGCGTAAACATTGCACAATATTCCAGATGTGTACTGTTGAGAATAATTTGCAACTAAAGAAATTAAATATCTGAAGTTTATGTTTTTATTAATATATGTAAATGCTTTTGGTTTGGTGAAAACACGTACATCCTCTGGCAACACGGCTGCAGCGCTCGGTTTTTCAGCTTTTTCAGTGTGATTTCGTTCCCGTAATGGCCGAATCATGTGCTTCGCCGCTTTCCTCACCGAGTCGCTTCAAACGTCCTTTCGCAAAGGCACGTTTGGGCGTCAGGCGCGAGAGGTCGTGTTGAATGTCTACTTTCAAATTCGGCAGGACACTCCGGTCGCGTCGTACCGCCAATGCGTTGTAAACAAGAAAAGCGTCCGGACCACTAGAATTCACTGATACGCGGCGAAATCAGGACACCCCTTTACCTGCCGATCAAATTGAACGCCGAGAAGCTAGTGGAAAGGACTGCGCCTCGAGCCCTGGTATATCCAGACGATACAAGGAAACATCAACGGCCGGGTCATCGGGCACCTTGCAATTTGTACTTACATCTCGAAACTATGCCGGTATGCCGAACAGATGGAAAGCTCGGACACACACAGACTCCAGCGGCCAGCCTACGTACTGACATCCTCAGTGACTAAATTTCAGAACGAGAAAGGGCACTTTTTAAACCTGTAGCAGACGATACCGTTGATACACCCGTAGCAGACGAAATACTCGGCGAGCGCGGGCGGCGCGGACGACCAGCGGCGCAGCGGAGTGACACAAAAGTGCAGGCGAGATCGCGTGACATATTGCCGGCGTGTGATTGGCTCCGGTCACTCGTAGCTTTGGCTGCGCTCGGACGGAAGCTGAAACGAAGTATAGTGACGAAGAAAAAGCAAACATGGCGACTGTTTGTACGATTGCTTTGGTGCCTCCGGTGTTTCGTGTCTTCAACGTCCTCGTGAGAAGATTCCCCTGCCCTTCGAAGTTATTGCAAGCACCACGAGTGGCACGAAATATGTGGAATCATCGTCCTCAACTTCAAATAAGTAGGCCTTCACGAGCAACGACAAAGCCGAGCAGGCGCTCGGCACCGTTGTGTCGTCAGATGTTCTACAACGCCGAGGTATTTTCATGCATCATTTGGAATGGCTTCAAGAGTGGGAAATTAATCTATTTCGCGGATTGTTAACGCCGAGGCGAGTGCCCTCCGTTGCAGTGCCGTTGTCGCGCAAAGTGCAGAGAAAACCGGGTGGCAATGGCGGCGGTGCTCTTTGATCGCTTTGATCTTGCGCCGTCGGGTTCATGGAGTCCGGAGAACGTACGTACGTGCGTCTGCTGGATCGGTGTTTTGGACTGCCTCAAAACTCTTTCTCATGCGCATTTTCCTTGTGAAGCTTAGTAGCTCATTACACCTCGTCGTCGAGTGCGCTCATTTGACTACGACGCACGAGCCTGCCTGATGTGAATTTCACTGCCTAAGATCTTTGGTGTGCTGTAACGAGGGCTAATAAAATATCACTTCTGAACAAACGACTCGAAGTTTCGTCTGTTATCATAACTGATCGCCTGTCACAATATTAATCAGTAGTGTTCCTAGACTCCGCCCCCACAGGCACCCTGCTTCGTTGCCCGATAGTAAGTGTCTCCTGGTACCTCGTAGAATTCCAGCTCAAACATCAAGCACCATCCTTTAGAACTGGCAATTAATAGTTTCGAACCCAGACGCTCGCAGCGTGTGTGTGTGTGTGTGGGGGGGGGCGATAGACCGCGACCTTTCCCAGTACTAGTACGTTGCCGGCGTCGGTCTCGTTTACCGCCGTGTAATGTATCAGAGCAATTCGTCCGGACGGCACTGTGCTGTTGTTGGTTGTACGAACAACCACAGGAAACGCAGGGTTCTTTTTTGACACCCACTGCCCGTCCAACAATTGCCTAAGAACCGAGTACAGATGCGACGTCTACGGCTTTCACAAGTTTCCGTCCCATGCAGCTTCTCGGCAAGAATGGACAGCCGCACTCAGAAGAAAAAACTTCACTCCGAGTAAGAACTCAAGAGCGAGTGCCAGTGTACAGCAAACATTTTTTTTCTATGCGTACGTTTGGCGTGCGTGATGGATACAACAGAGGTGGTCTCTTCTCCGTGATCAGTCGGCAGGTCGTTTACGTCGAGTACGTACGCTAGCTACGAATGGTACCTTCGTTTCGGTTTCGGTTTAGGCTCGGCAGAGCCGCGCTGCCGCTGAAAGGTAAGTAGATCGCGAAAATCGGTTTCAAACGTGCCACGAATGTAATGTCGTATACAAGAAGCCAACAATCAAGCATTTGAAAGCTACAAGAAAGCGATAGCGAAATATTTACTACGCAATGAACCCGGGCTGCTCGCGGATGTCAAGGGTCAGCAGACACCGAGAACATCTAAGATAAGAAAGGTTTTCCCTTGTTTTCTTGATCGAGATGATTTCTCGAATGTTCACGACATCTTCCCTGTTGAAGAACGGGCCGCGGAGGCTTCTGGTGAAGACATCTTTCACGATGTGTCGGTGCATTCGGACAGCCTGCCGCATCCAGCTCCCCAAAGCAACGCCGCTAACGCAGCCCCCCCCCCCCCCCCCCTTCCTGCCTGCCAGTTCTTTCCGCGTGGCGGCGCGAGCGTAGATAAACATGGCGGCGCCCTGGAATTGGCGCGGACACTGGTCTATACCGCACCCGCGGTTATTTTTTTTTAAATTGTTTTCTTGCGCTTCTGCGTTTTTTTTTTGTTTTTTTTTGCGCATGCGCGTTTTTTTTGTTTTCTTTTTTAGCGCCGCCCACATTTTTTTTATCTTTTTCATCAAAACTCCGTCATCAAAACTTTTCGAGATAAGCAAGGACAAAATGCATTGTGCCTATGGGAGCTCATTCCGTGACAAGGAATGTTTACGACTTAACCACTATTTCGAGATATCCGTGTTCGAGTTAACGAGGTATTACTGTATATATATATATATATATATATATATATATATATATATATATATATATATATATATATATATATATATATATATATATATACCCGACGCGGACGGGGAAAGACTGTTTTAGATTCGGAAACTCCGCCATTAAGGTAAGCAAACAAGTTTCGTGTCCAGCTTACTCCGAGCACGCGCAACTGGGATATACCATGCAGACACATGTCGTCGTTCATGACCATCTGGGTGAGTGATAAAATAGAGAGGGTGGTACCATTCGTTTCATGTTATGTTTTATGCTTTGCTTCAAACGTGTCATGAAGAGACGTTTTATTGCATTTCATGGAGATGTTATAAAATTAAAGCTGCGCAGTTAATTACACAACATTTCAGCGTCTTCGTAGGCGCTGGACACAAAGAGCACCATACAATACCGATTGAATTACACAACACGCGAAACTTCGCAAAGATTTGGCCCTTTAAATGGATAAAAATTATACCCAAACCGGGAAGGGTCTTCAGCCCGTGTCATGGCGGCCAGAATTGCCCGGAATACCATGTATATTATAACAAGTTTACGTTGTGGCCGCCACTCAACCAGTACAATTGCTTTATTCAATTACATTTGCCGAGTGTTGGCTACATTGTAAAATTCGAAAGACCGCATCTCTCATTTTCTCGCTGTTTTGTGCATTGTTTATAATGTGCATCAAAATATGGGCATGTGAATATGGGCGCATACGCATTGAGAAATATTAATTTAGATATTGTTGCTCTCATCGTTACTTCTCTTTTTTCCCCACGACCAATACTACCTAGGTCAAGCTCCAGCTCTCCTAAGCACCATAAACGTTAAAATATTTTAACAAACGCTGAATGTACAAAGTGTGCATGACATCTGGGGAAAAACTACTACAGGCACATTACACGGTGGTCGACAAAGTTGCCTAATCAAATAAGTGATGCCAAGTTTGTGTTGCACACGTATGCTCGCTTTATCCCAGATCATGCGATACCGCGAATGAGAACAAGCATTCTCTATATTAAAATATATCGCAGCGATCAAATTTAAAAATTTGCTTACACTTGGGCATGAACAATGCTTAGAAGAAGAGAGAGAAAGTGAGAGTGATAGATAGAAGGCTTGCGAAAGAAGAAATGCTAACGTGGTTGTCGCAGCCAGAGGCCGGACGGTCATCATTAGTTGGCAGGAGGAGAAGAGGGTCATCACTAGTTGGGGGTAGGGGAAAAGAACCTTGAGACTAACGTTAAGAACAACAATTAAAAAAAAAGATTCGGAAAATTTGTTAGTTTTCCTGCCAACATCCGGAAAACTGGAGTGTTGTTGCTGAAACCGACTGAAGTAATACGTGAAGCATACAAACAAAACTGAAAAAGGTTTTTTCCCGAAATTCAATCTGGCCACTTCGGTAACTATAATCGTTGGTTGTGGCATCTTTGGCGGGCTGAGGTGGCTTTCTGGTGGCTGATGAAGAAATAAAATGAAGGCATGCACCGCAGTGAATAATAGCATGCGGATCCTGGATTATAGAGGTTAGTTCATTGCGACGCAGGAGATCAATGCAAGCGCTGCGTCAGCATTTATTTAGAGCATGTGTCTAAGAAGTCAATAAAGACATGTTCTTCCCGCACGCCTTTTGATGTGCTGAATTCTATGATGAGTTTTACTCTATTCACCGTCTCATACAGACTGGTAGCTTCTTGGTACCATTGAAACTAAAACGAAACAAAAAAGAACTAACAGCGAAAACCACATACCTATGTGCCCTTGACATACGAGAGAGGCGAAGGTTGATTGTATATTATATATTGACCTCCATTAGCGTGCAAACATCTGCGACAGCTTTTTGGATCCACTAAATGGAAATAAATTTCTTTAAAAGGTCAAGTATGACCTCTTGATGAGTAAGCTCAAGCGCTGTGTGTAAGTCCTTCGTAGACAACGATACTTCACTGCTGGGGTAAATTGTTTCCCCGATTGGTTAGACTCAATAAGTGGACGTCAACGAACATATATCAATGCGATGCTTTAACGTCATCAGTAAAGAAATTCAATGGCTGCGATTGAAAAGCGGACTTTGCAATGCGAAACGTTAAAATGTTCTTTTGCCGAACCCATAAGAGGTTTGTTCAAGGAGCAGAAAAGTTTTTTTCTTGGGACTCAATTATTAAACTTCTTTCAAATAATATGCGAAACAAATTTCTAGAACGAAATCGAGAATTGTCCCAGGTGATATTTGTTAAGTGTCCTGAATCTGGATCATTGCATCTCAAATCGTGCAAGCCGAAAAGGGCGAATTTTAATTTTTACGTAATATATGTATGTTGTAGGAAATTTTCTACCTAGAAGGAAGATGAAAACCGCGGTTTTGGATAATTTTTTGTGCTCGAGTTATGGAGCGCAGAAGCGGCCGCGTTCGAAATTGGCTTTTTCCCCGACTGTCAAAGATCGCACGTTTGACTCTCCCTCTTCCCGTGGGTTTTTCCTCTACGTTATTATTTTTTTTTTCATAAAACTCTGTGGACACCGCAAAAAGGCCTTCGTGTACGTAAACAATTGCAGGCGTTTACATTAAGAAAGATCGCCAAACTCACCTCCAAGGTAGATGTTTTTTTATAAATGTTGACAGGCTGTTATCTGCGACCTACTTAAGCGATACTTTAATTTTACACATGGCAAACCTAAAATAATCTGTCTCTCTCTTTCTTTTTTTCTTTCTTTCTCTTTCTATATATATATATAAGAAGCTCTTTTCCGACATTCCATGGACATAAATATTATCATTATGGCACATATGTCGCAGTACTCTTTGTTTCCCAGAACAATCCTAGATTGGAATAATCTTCCTCACAGCGTAGTTGATTGTGACAGCGTTGATGGTTTTATGAACAATCTGCTCACTTTGTCGACCGAGCCTTAACATAACCGTATGCCGAACTGTTACTTAGATCATAGCGTTGAGTTGGTGCTGAATTGCCTTATCTGTTATATTATTGTCATACATGATTTGATGTATTGTACCGTGGCATCTATACAAATCTAGAATTGTGTAAATTTAACTATATGCTCATGCTTCCTAAGCAATCTATCCTGCTGTTTTTGTTTTTTTCTTTCTTTCTATGTTACTGCTGCGCAGTAACTGGTTTTGATCATTTTTACGCGTCTGATTGAAGAGCGTGCATTTCGTCATATCGGTGTTTTGTATGATTTTGTAACCATTACTCCTGTAACAACCCGATTCCGGGTGAACAGTATTAATAAAAAAAAAAAAATAAATAAAATAAAATAAAAGATGGCTGCCTATAAAAATCTATGCAAAAATCGGCCTGGCCGGAGAGTTTGGCGATTTATAAAAGCACTATAAAACGTATTTAATTAAAAGACCTCTTCCTAGCATCCCCAGCGTCATGCAGAAACATCAAAATAACGTAGAGGCAAAAATAACGGCACCTGAGTGATTCAAATATGCGACCTTCAACATTCGAGAAAACGTTAATTTCCACCGCGGCCGCTTCTGTGCTACATAACTCAAGAACAAAGAATTATCCAAGACTGTGGCTTTCACCCTTCTTCTAGGTGGAAACTTCTCTACATTACACGTATTGTTTCGTTAAAACTACAAATTTTAATATTTTTGCGTGTACAATTTAAAATGAAAGCACCCATAGCGCCCGTACGTACAAATACTAAGCAAATTCAGACCCTCTCAGGCATAACTGACGCGATAGACATAACAACACCTGTCGTGGTTGTCGTGTGTTTTTTCCCCTATTGTTTAGTGCTGTTCTACTTATTTTTCGTTAATAATATATTCAAAATCCAGTCTGTTTTATCATTGTTTCTGATTATCTATAGAGAAACACTCCAACCGAACGATAAAAGCGATTTTTATCTATCCTCGTAAATTCTGCCTACCGCTCCTGCAAAAAACAAACAAACAACAAAACACAGCAACAAAACAAAAATGTAGGAATAGGCCTTGATCTGTGGACTATTAACACGCTTCTTCGCAATTTGTTTGGTGAGCCGTGCCAATTGGGTGCTTTTCTCAGGTGCAAAACATATTTGGCAGCTAATCAAGTTTTAAGGCACTTTCCTATAATATATCTTTTAATTCAGCACATTTCATGAGAAGTCGTTTTAGCTACTGGCAATACTAACACCTGTCAGCGCAAAATGACAAAGAAGGACATTGAATCCCGATGCTACTTACTCCTGCACTTGGTGTTACATAGTTCTTGGTTGACGAATTTGTTTTCATTGTCATCATCATCGGGAGGAAAAACCATCTCCTCTATACAATTATCGGTCCTCCAATCGTAGAAAAAAAATTGTTGTTTGGCGCCTGAGCCATTGTCGGGATCCTGGTTGCAGACGTTCACTATGGTACTCGATTGGCACGACGTTGAATATAAACCTAGAACAAAATAGAATTCTAGAAATTCATATTTTTCATCTCGATTACATACGTTAAAAAGAACGATAACGCTACATGTTTAAACAAAAAGTATTAATTTGTTTTCTCAAGAATTGAGAGGGGGTTTGAGGGTTGAGGCGAGGGCTTTGCGGAACCCCATTTGAGAACCATTGGTCTAGAAAGTGATAGCAAACGCGCATAGACGAGGTGCGCCATGGCGATGCACTTGAAGCCCTGATTGATTTGCTTCATCACGTCGTAGCTTGGCCTGCAGTTGCACCTGATATCGAACTGCGTATAGCCTTTGGCAAGTCTCTCACACGTGGTAGAACAAAGTGTGCATAATCTGAAATTACCCACCTCGACGTTTACTTGGACTAACCTGTTTCCGCTGCAGATACTACACCGAGGGATTGTGTTATTTTGAGTTTAACGAATCATACATTGGAGCACGAAATTCCGTTTGCGGTTTGATCGGCTACTGGCAAAGGCATGTAACTCCTACAACTTGCACCGTTACGCCGTAGGCGCCAAGAGCGTCGGTAATTGTATGCAGCAAAAAGTGCACCTCTAAGACCCTTTGCATTTTTAGTATACCTTGGTAGAAAGCGGAGTATGTTTTCTTCTTTATGATTATCGGTGCCTCAAACGATAGACCACAACGCGTTATATACGATAGCCAAAATCGGACTATCCCCAGGGCTCCTGATGGTACCGGTGTTTGTCTCATAGCACCCACTTCTCTATGTTTCGCGCACCTTTAGTTATTGTGTTTTTTAGATAAAGTAAGAGTCTCTTAGTTCTTCAGGGTATTAGGATCGGTTTATGCCAAGAACGCAACGTGTTGCCTACCGATTGAAAAAAGTTCGTGTTATCACTTTGGTACATAACCGTTTGTTAACTGTTCCATTCAAGATAAGGAAAGATACGCTAATTCAGGTCTCATCAAATTCTTATCAGCGCGTGAAATACGCATTCGGTGTATGGATCAGGCAAATGTTTTTTTTCTAAACTATACCACTTTTTGTGTAATAAATTAAAAAGGTGTCATGCAGGTGGTCATACATATATTTTTATTTAACATGCCACTACTGTACTGCTGCGCCATGTTGAAAAAAGCGGAAAATGAACGACAGACATTTTAGTCTACATACGACCAAGATCGACATGTATCTTGGAATAGTCCTTATAGGTGAATTATTGTGAAATGCAGCATTATAGCCTCCTATATCCTGACAAATCTTTGGAGATCGCCACCAGAAGCGGCCGCCGAAATGAAAAAGGGGGAGCAGCAGACAACGGATGAGAGGAGAGCCACTTGATTGGCGCCCCGTTTCGGCGAGACGCCGAAACACACTTCTCCCAAGCGAACAAGTGTGTTTCGGGCCCTCACCGCTGCAAAACCTGTGCACTGACGTCCAGGCCCAAAAGACGTCCCCGAGAAATGGCTCATTGATGCTCTGTGCTACCAGATCCTCGCGCTCCAAATCTGCGAACGAGCACTCAATGGCTCCGTCGTCGAACTGCCAGGCTTTGTGAGTATAGAGGAGGCTATGACAGCATCTATAGACTTTTTCAGCGCATAGCAAAAGGCGAAAAATGCTGAGTCACGGCTCGGTGGACGCATGCGTGGCGTCTCATATTTCGTGGAAGAAAGGTACTGCGTGCGCTGAGATCGTGTTTCACAGCCCAGAAGACAAAGATGACGGCGCCCAAAAAGTTATTATTGGAAAGCAGCATACAAAAGTTTTTTTTTAGAGTTGTTTAAACAAAATTACAGGAAGATTCATTGGTGGATTATTAGGAATTGCGTTATCATAACATTTTGAAACGCCACACACGTCTTCCTTTGGAAAAAGCTAACGCCGAAGCCCTCCACTTTTTTCTTATGGCTTTCCCTTTTGCTTCCTTCCTTTTTTTGCGGCCTCTTCTTGGTCTAGTTGCGAGGAGAGTGTTAATATTTTCCAAAGGAGAACGTATGTCGCGCTTCCCAAGGCTCATACTAACGGAATTTTCTAAGGATCGACCAATATATCTTCATGTAATTTTTTTTCATCCCTATCTTGCACTCTGTCTGTCAGAGCATGTCGTGATTCTTGGATACGGTCATCCATATCACTCGTGGAAAGAACCACGTTCATACTACTCATGGAAGGAGCCACATCCATATCACTCGTAGAGTGAACCGCATTCAGCGTTTTAACTGCGCACACAGGTCACAGCCCGCGCATCGCCACTACGGAAACCGAGAGCGAAGAACAACCGGCGACGGCAGAGCGGCAACTGAGCACGCCCGCACTCCACTGCGCCGCGGCGCAACACCTACTGGATAATAAAGCCGTAGTGTTGTATGAGATGGCATCATCGGAGAAGGCCAATGCGTGGAACAGATTGGACATGACGATTGCGTCAACGTTCGGCTCAGACTTGACTCGAAGCCGAGCGCTGACGCAGCACTCATTTCAATCTGTGCTCAGCGTTGGCCTTCTATGATGACGCCATCTCATTTAGCACTACGGTTTTGTTATGACGGAGGTGTTGCAACTTGCGAGGCGTCTCCGAAAACGAAAGGACTCGTTCTGACAAAAACTTGGCGGTTGCCTGTCAGTTTGTCAGCGCCAGGGAGGGAGGGAGAGGTGGACGCGTGCTGACGTCTGCGCTTCGGATCAATGGGGTGTCGCACGCGTCACGCTCTCCTACTCTTCCTCCCTCTTTCCCCAGACTGAGAGGCGAAAAACACCCCTAGGTTTAGTAAAAAAATGAGCGTTCTAATGCAAACGAATTTAAAGCCTATGAAAGGTATAAACATTACGGTCAGTGCCGGTGAGCTATACAGCCAGGGGGACGTGATAAAAGAATTACTAGTCACGATCAGTCGATGAACTAACTAAAAGTTGCTATTCACCTGTTTAATTATCCAAGATTAATATATGATTAGAATCGGAAACTTGCTTAGCGTCATCAAAAGTCACTAACTAAATTATAGAAAGATATAAGTCGCGTGGGAAGCGTGGGGGTACGCTAAAGTTACCACGTGTGCACCAGGCGCAAGGCTAGTGCTGCTAAATCGCACCCGTAAGGTTTTTCCGTCTCTTCGCCGTTCTCGCACCACCAGCATTGCGCCCGTTTTACAAATGGCAAATTTAAAGCCACGGCGCTTCCACGTGCCATCCACGCGCCAAACATATTTCTAAATGTACTTAATTTGTGGTTTTCAATGACGCTCAGCTAATTTCTAATTGAAACCCTATATTTATTCGTACTATTCATGAAGATAATTAACAAATGTTATTTCATTACCCGACTTATTGTGACAATTAGAATAGTCGTAAAACGTACAGCGCAGACCGTATAAGTGATTTCACGCCTTGTACAACAAATTTATGAAGATTTTGTTAGGCTTTTTGGAATGCAACGATGGTCGTCAAACAGATCAACGTCAAGGTCTCAAATTAACAACAAAAAACCTTAATGAGGCAGGGTTTCCAACACTAAAGTTTAACAGCTTCATAGATCAGTGTTGACAACAGGACTAGGCAAAATGTAAAAAAAAAATTAAGGAATCAGGGGACATGAGCAGTATACATTCTCTAAACACAAGTTTGGAAAAACAATGTTTAAAATATTTTTATAAAACTCACAAATTAAAATGAGACATATATATTGTACCTCCCTCTTCTAAATTAAAAAAAAAAGTGTGGGTATAGCTGTAACCATTCTAAAAAGGCTATCTTCAATGGGCAAGTCTAGCTAAAGCAGACATCAACTGAGAAAAATATTTTCAGTAAAAATAATTTACCCTTTGCTGCAATCCCGAGGATCCATACGACTTGAATGAACATTGCTAGCTTCATTGTCGGGGGATATAAATCAACGGCTGATGTTAAAGTTTCGGTTAATAGCTCTTTACATATCCTCTAGAGAAAATATATAATTATTGTAAACAGAAAAAGCAGAGGCAAACGCTTGACTTTAACATCTGGAACCTGTGACTCATTCCTGACGTCTTTCGTGGTGCTAATAAAAAAAGCTAATTAACTGACGTGTTTACCAATGACTAAGGTATATTGTACCTGTGGCAGATGTGAAAACATGCCGTAACGCTTCCGTGTTTTGCGAAAAGAAAAGACTTCATTCGCACACTACGTAAAATTATATCTCAATGACAGCGTACTTGGTTTAAATAATCTTAAACATTTTTAGTTTCTTAGAACAAAAAAAAAATATTGAATCACGCAGAAAACAGGCTCCAACTATTGAATATGTAAAGCCTATCCAATCTGTCCTGAAATTGGAGAACAAAAATACAGTACAATACAATACAATTTTATTTTTCGTCAAAGTGATTTTCGCTCAACACCCACATAAGCCGATGAGGCTTGTGCGTGGGACGCGACAGGTCAAAACAGATTCCTTCAATTGTGTAACACATTGTGTTTGAATATATTACGCCCTAGACACTGTAACTCATACTATGAGTTAAAACGAATATACATAGAAAGCTTTGATTAGGCACAGTCTATATAAAAATAACACAATAACAGGTGGAACTAACCCAATTTAGCAGTACAATTCAACAATTTTCCCTCAGTTCATATCTACAAAAAAACAAACTCAGGTTGCAATATATGCGTAGTCTGGGTCGAAGGAGAGGTCATTTTTTATCAATCCCATATGAATCATTAATTTTTTTTTCTACTGCGCATTGATCCGTTGTCGTTTTAGTTTTTTAATGGCACAGGGATTTTTACATGCGATCAAATCATCGGGTAATTCGTTGAAAATTTTCGGTACATAATACATTCTTGTAGCCTCACCATATTTCGTGCTTATTAATGGTACAGAATATTTCCTGTTAGGACGCAGCGTTCTTCCCTTAATAATTTATTTTTTATGACAACTTTTGAAAACATTTCTTGTTATTGTATCATATTTCAACTGATTACTAAAGCATAGTACTCCCAATTCTTTCCACCTACACTCTGTATAATTGCTTTCTCCACTTCGGGCACAAATCTTTCTAAATATCTTTTTTTGAAGAGTTTTTATTTTTGTTTGTAGATATTGAGCACAGTGTCCATAAACCGTTATTCCATATTGTATTACGGATTTTCCTAGTGAATTATAAATCATTCGAAGCACAGAATGCGGAACTATATCTTGGATGTGAAATATATGAGCCGTGAGTACCCTTAATTTTTTACACACTTGTTCAACATGAATATTCCATTTAAGATGGTTGTCTATATGCATTCCAAGGTATTTGATATTTTCGGCGTGCTGTATTGCTGTGCATGAACAGTTAACACAGTTTTTTTCATGCATTTTAATGGGTAATTGAGCTAATATTTTTTTCTCGGGTCTCTAAAGCACTTTTTCGAAGACTTTTTGGTGTGCTTCACGAACAAAGTAAAAAAAAAATATTTCTTGTAGTTTTGCTTTAACGCAAAACAAATCGAATAGATGGTGGGCTATGTCAGCGCCTTGTGGTATAAAAATTGGCCGGAGGTTTGTAGGGAATATATTCCGGGAGGGTATGAAAATGCTGCATCAAATACGACAAATATATATATATATATATATATATATATATATATATATATATATATATATATATTGAAGCGAAGAAGAATAGCGAGACAAGAAAAGTGGTGTAACTGAAGTCACTGATACGGGTCAGATTTTATATATGACGCGCGCGTTCGTCGTCCTTTTCTGGTCTCCAGGCTTGTCGTCTTCTTCGCTACATTTGCCCCACGCTTAGGGGGCTGCCATTCTGGCAGCAGTAGTTGTAGAGGGGGAGGTCGGGTCAGGGCGGTACGTATACGGTTTCATTCGTGACACATGAACGGTCTCTTGATGGTGACGGCGGCGATCGGTGGGGAGGGGAACGGGTTCGACGCGGTAGTTGACCGGCGAGGTAGCTGTCAGCCCTTTGTATGGGCCATGATATCTTCGAAGAAGCTTTGAAGATAGTCCAGGCTTCTTAATGGGCATCCAGATCCACACTAAATCAGCATCGTTGTAGGTGACAGAGCGGCTGACGGGCGTCGTAACGACTCTTTTCGACGTTTTGGGGCTCAGATGTGCGACAACGGGCTAACTGACGACATTCTTCAGCTCGGCTGATTGCTTCATCAAAGGTTATGTGCTCCGTGATATCTGGCCGATAAGGTAAGATAGTATCGAGCGTACATGATACTTCGCGGTTATACGTGAGCATGAAAGGTGAGAAGCCTGTCGTAGCTTGAGTAGCGCGGTGTTATAAGCGAAAGTAATGTATGGGAGAATTCGATCCCAGTTATCTTGATCCTGAGAGACATACATCGAAAGCATGTCAGAAAGCGTACGATTAAGACGCTCCGTAAGTCCATTTGTTTGGGTGTGATAAGAAGACGTGCAAAGATGAATAACATTGCATTCTCCCAAAATGTCTTCGACGAGTTGTGATAAAAAAACTGTTCCTCGATCACTGAGTAGTTCTTGAGGCGAGCCGTGACGCAGTATAATATTGTTTAAGAGAAAGCTTGCAACTTCATGAGAACCTGCGGTGGGCAGGGCAGCAGTCTCGGCGTATGGCGTCAGATGGTCAATTTCGACGACCACCCAACGGTTTCCCTCAGATAATTTTGGTAGAGGGCCATACAGATCGATTCCGACTCGTTCGAATGGCTTGTCGGGACAAGGTATGGGTTGGAGCACACCCGGCGGACTCTGAGGTGGTTTTTTTCGTTGTTGGCACAATAAGCAGGAGCTGACATATTTTTGCACAAAGCGACACATGATGGGCCAGTAATAGCGGCCACGTAAACGATTATAAGTCTTCAAGACCCCGAGATGTCCCGACGTTGGATCGTTATGGAGGCACTGTAGCAGCTCGGAGCGAAGCTGCCGTGGCACTACTAACAACCATCGCTGACCGTCTGCTGAATAGTTACGATGAAACAAGAGGCCATCTCGGACAGAAAAATGCCGTGCTCGTTTGCAGAACTTGCGGTTGTTGGAGATAGCAAAGCCTGTAATATGTTGCACCAGGGTCTGGCTGTAGGGGTCTTGGAGCTGGTTTTGTGCCACAGCATCCAGAGAGAGAGCAGCGAGTGTAATCGGATCTTCGTCCACGTCAGGAGCAATCGATGGCAGAGGGCAACGTGAGAGGCCGTCAGCATCTTGATGCTTGCGTCCGGACCTATAAGTGACGGAGAAGTTGTACTCTTGGAGGCGAAGTGCCTAACGTCCAAAACGCCACGAGACGTCTTTCAACGACGTTAACCAACAGAGAGCGTGGTGATCTGTGATTACATTAAAATGGCGTCCGTACAGGTATGGTTGAAACTTAGAAATAGCCCAGATAATCGCCAAGCATTCTTTTTCGGTTGTAGAGTAATTACGTTTTAACTTTGACAGGGTGCGACTGGCGTATGCCACAACTCTCTTGGGTCGGGGTGGTTCGCGTTGTATTAGGACTGCGCCTAGTCCATACCCGCTGGCGTCTGTATGGATCTCTGTAGGTAGTGAGGGGTCGAAGTGGCATAAAATCGGAGCGCCCGTCAGGAGAGCAGTTAGCTGATTGAAGGCAGACTAGCATTCTGGAGACCAATGAAAAGGCTTGATTGTATCATGTAAGGCGTGTGAGGGGGCGGCGATCGTTGCGAATCCTTGGACAAATCGGCGAAAAGAGGAGCAAAGCCCCAAAAAGCTGCGAAGTTGTTTAGCTGTAGTTGGGATGGGAAATTCTGCGACTGCTCGAATTTTGTCAGGATCGGGTCGGACACCTTCCTTCGATACTACATGTCCGAGAACTCGAATTTCTTTTGTAGCAAAATGGCACTTCTTGGTGTTCAGTTTCAAATTGGCGTTTGCAATACACGATAGAACAGTGGCCACACGTTCGAGATGTTTTTCAAATGTCGGTGCAAAAATGACAATGTCGTCTAGACAACAAAGGCAGATTTGCCACTTCAGACCTCGGAGAACAGTATCCATTAGCCTTTCAAACGTGGCCGGAGCATTACAAAGTCCAAAAGGCATCACGTTAAATTCATAGAGACCGTCTGGTGTTGTAAAGGCCGTTTTAGGTTTATCGGTTTCTTTCATTGGGACTTGCCAATATCCGGATCGTAAATCCAGGGAGGTAAAAAATTCAGCGCCCTGAAGGCAGTCGAGGGCATCGTCAATGCGTGGCAATGGATATACATCTTTGGTGGTTATGTTGTTGAGTCGTCGGTAATCTACACAAAAGCGAATGCTGCCGTCTTTTTTCTTTACTAGGACAACAGGAGAGGACGAAGGACTTGAAGACTCTCTGATTACTCCTCGTTGTAGCATCTCCTCTGCGACTTGTTGTTCTATGAGTTGCCTTTCTTTCATTGAAACCCTGTAGGGTCGTTGACGAATAGGAGCTTAGCCTTGCGTGTCGATGGAATGTTGACCGGTCGAAGCGGCGTTCAAAGGTGTTTCATGTAAGTCAAAAACGTTTTTGTACAAGTCTAGGAGAGTTATCATTTTTTGCCTTTGAAGATCGGTAAGATTCCTATCGATGGTGGAGGAAAGCCGCCCGGATGCATCATTTTCCTTTGTGTAGTCTATGGAGAGTGCGTTTGTCTGAATATTGAACGGGTCGTCGAGGGAAACTGTATTAATATCAGTCGCGAATGTGACGGTGGCCAGAACGGTCTTCTCCGGGATCAGTACAGCCTCTGACGTAACGTTAATTACGAAGATAAACGTTGGCAAGAGACCAATATCGGCGAGGCCATGGGGAACCAGCAAACCTTTTTTTGTCAATAAGTTAACTGTGGGCGCGATGGAATAGTTACCTGGTGGCAGTGAAGAGCACGTAGTGGGAACTAACAATGAACTATGAGTCGTAATTATAATTTATTTTAATGAGTGGTGTTTGTTGTCTTGTAGAGAGGCATCTTCCACGGGTTCAGGCAGTTCGTGCAGAGAAAGCTGTGCGCTCCCGCAAAAAATAATTGCATCAGTAGTAGAAAGAAAATCCCAGCCGAGAATAATGTCATGCGTGCATGATGAGAGTACGACAAACTGAACTAAGTACAACGCACCCTGTAAAAAATTACGAGCGGTGCAAACCCCAACGGGTTTGAGTAGGTGGGATCCTGCAGTTCTGAGGTTACCTTGATACGGTGTGACGACTTTCTTGAGACGACGACAAATATCCAAATGCATGATTGAAATCGCAGCAGGCTTTTATACATTGTCTAAGCTTAACTCCAGTCGCAGCCCTTCCCTGCACATGATATTTGTATATATTATGTATATTTAAATATATATATATATATATACAGGGTGTTTTTTTTTAAGCTTAACAGATTTGTTTTAAAAAAGCCGTGAAAGTTACACTTATGCCGCTTGTGGAGGTGAGTTATACGGCCAGGGGGACATATTATAGGGGGCTAATCGTAACGATCAGTTGGCTAATTAATTAAAATTCGTCAATTAACTTTTTAATTAATGAAAATAGACATATGGTTTCAATTAGAAATTTGCTCAGCGTCATCGAAAACCCCTAAATCAGTCATTTTAAGAAAGACTTTGAGCGCGTGAGAAGCGTAGTAGTGAACTGAAGTTACTGCTCGTGGAGCAGGTACAAAGCTAGAGGTTGCGACAAGGCGTCCGCGCGATTTTTCCGTCTCTTATCTAGCCCCAGCCTTGTACCTGCTCCACGAGCGGTAACTTTAGTGCACTACTACGCTTCTCACGCGCTCAAAGTCTTTCTGAAAATGACTGATTTAGGGGTTTTCGATGACGCTGAGCAAGTTTCTAATTGAAACCATATGTCTATTTTCATTAATTAAAAAGTTAATTAACAAATTTTAGTTAATTAGCCACCTGATCGTTACGATTAGCCCCCTATAATGTGTCCCCCTGGCCGTATAACTCAACTCCACAAGCGGCATCAGTGTGACTTTCACGGCTTTTTTTAAACAAATCTGTTAAGCTTAAAAAAAAACACCCTGTATATATATATATATATATATATATATATATATATATATACACGCAGGCTTTTATACTTTTGTCTAAGCTTAACTCCAGTCGCAGCCCTTCCCTGCACATGATATTTGTATATATTATGTATATTTAAATATATATATATATATATATATATATATATATATATATATATGTATATATATATATATATATATATATATAAACGCAGGCTTTTATACTTTTGTCTAAGCTTAACTCCAGTCGCAGCCCTTCCCTGCACATGATATTTGTATATATTATGTATATTTAAATATATATATATATATATATATATATATATATATATACACGCAGGCTTTTATACTTTTGTCTAAGCTTAACTCCAGTCGCAGCCCTTCCCTGCACATGATATTTGTATATATTATGTATATTTAAAATATATATATATATATATATATATATATATACACGCAGGCTTTTATACTTTTGTCTAAGCTTAACTCCAGTCGCAGCCCTTCCCTGCACATGATATTTGTATATATTATGTATATTTAAATATATATATATATATATATATATATATATATATATATATATATATATATATATATATATATATATATATATATATATATATTGTGAGGGTGTTTTCGGTCGCTTCAAGAAGAACACAAATGCCGGTTGTTTGCTGGTCGAGATCTATCTCAGCACGAGCTACCCGAGTCTCGTGTCGCAGCCCCAGCAGCGCGCAGTCCCGCGCACTGAGGATTGCGCTTCCCACGCCACAATATATATATATTGTTACTTAGAAGAAGAAAAGGAGGGCGTGGGACAGCTCGTGCTGAGCCCGGCAGTTCCAAATAAAAAGCTGACCGCCCGACACTGACTTCTAGCTGGACTAATCCATCAACGGTAACACCGTAACATTTTGGTGGAGGTGCGTCCCCTGCGCCTCTTCGCTCACCAACCATAACGCTTCTCCGAAGTTTGAAGCAGCTTGCCCCAACAATGTCTCGAGGTGAGGCGTCAGGCACTCAAAATCTCCGTGCTGGATCCGTCCCCTACCGACAGCGAGACCCCCCACCTTCGGCGGCTTCGGAAGCGATGACGTGGATGACTGGCTCCGCAACTTCGAGCGCGTCAGCACTCACAACGCTTGGGACAACACCCTAAAATTAGCCAATGTGGTTTTCTACCTACGTGACACCGCCAAGGTATGGTTTGACAACCATGAAGATCAGATAGCCTCATGGGACGCATTCAAGACCCGTCTATCAGATGTCTTCGGATGCCCTACCAGCCGAAAACAGGACGCGACCCGCAAGCTTGCGACTCGCGCTCAGTCCGGACTCGAGACAACCACGGCTTACATCGAAGACATACTGGCTCTGTGTAAACGCGCGAACTCGGCGATGCCTGAATCGGAAAAAGTCAGCCATATCATGAAAGGGATTGCAGAAGACGCATTCAACATGCTGATTTCTCAGAATCCAACCACAGTCGCCAGACTCCAGGAACAGTGCCAGCGATGGGAGGCGCTTCGAAATCGGCGCATTTCAGGAGCAGAACACATCACTCGCCTCCAGAATTGCGTCGCGTCATCCCCACTTCCATCGACCGGCGACATCGCTTCCCTCATCCGAACAATAATCAAAGAAGAGCTCGCCGCCTTGTCTCCCGCGCCTCAACGAAGCTTATCGACAGAGGCACATCTTACCCCCGACGAGTTACGAACACTCATTCGAACTGAGTTGTCACGAATTTCACCTCCTCCCGTCGAGACCACATCTTTACCTCTACCAGCGGCACCCCTACCACCTGACGCAGTATGCGCTACGTCTCCGGCACAATATTATCAGCCCATCACGATGTACCATCCTGACCCTCGAACATCTTTTCCCCGGCCTTATACTGAACAACGACCTTGGGCTCCTCCAGTAGTTCCTCCAAACTACTTCACGGACCGTCGACCAACATGCTTCTACTGTGGTATACCAGGTCATATTTCGCGCTTCTGTCGCCGTCGGCTGTCGGACACTGCATGAACCACATCTAGCTCTCGGTACTTCACGCCATATGAATCCAACCGGCTCTACAACCAACCTATCGAGGTTGATGATCCCCGCTTCGGTCAACAACGGCGCTCGTCATCTCCTTCCAATCGTGGTCGCAAACACCGCAGCCCCTCACCCGCATACCGGCAGCCCTCCCCTCTCCGTGGGCAGTCCACCCTTCCAAAAGCTTTCCTCGATGGGGAAAACTAAATGAGGCAGCTAAAGGGGGTACGGCTGCTTCTTGCTTTCCTCGACATCCCCCACCGACTGTGTCCTCATCTAATTTAATTGACATAATCATCAAAAAGGTAAGACTGGCAGCACTTGTTGATACTGGAGCATCAATTTCAATAATTAGCGAGAACATTCGAAAAAAGTTAAAGCTTGTTACCACGCCCTGGGACGGTGGCAGTCTCCGTGGAGCCAACACGTCCCTGATACATCCTCTTGGGCTAGTCTCTGTTGAAATTTCTATCGATAACAAACCTCATCGCCATTGCTTTGCTGTCTTGGACAATTGCACACACGACATAATTTTAGGATGGGATTTCTTAGCCAACCGAGGAGCACTCATTGACTGTGGCACACGCACACTTCTCCTCGGTGAAGATGCGAATGACGCTTCCACACCTCGACAACAATGTGTACCTTTCCGCGCAGTGAATCATACACGGATAGCACCATTTACTGGCGCTATTGTACAATTGGCAGCGTCTGTGACGGACGACACCTACATGCTGGAACCAAATCGCGAAGTGTTATTTCAGAAGGGGCTTGCTTTACCCATGACAATTATAACGTGTACTGCGGCCAAAACTACCGTTTGTATAGCAAATACCACTAACATTGCACAAGACTTGTCAGCTGGTACCTGCGTGGCCTTCACAACAATTAACAACATAGAGTATGTAAACACTGTCAGTGATCATACTGTAACCCTAACATCTCATTTGAATGATCACCATAACTCCTTCAAGTTGCTTCGGAAAAACGTTAGCACTGATTTGCCACCAGAGCAGCAGGATACCCTATACACGCTATTATGCTCCTTCATTGACATTTTTGATTTTCACTCTCGGCCTCTAGCTCAAACATCTGCTGTTAAACACACTATCGATACTGGAACAGAAAAACCCATACGCAGCCGTCCGTATCGAGTTTCACGTTCAGAACGAGAAGTCATCCAGAGGCATGTGAGTGACATGTTACAGCAAAATATAATTGAAGAATCTGCAAGTCCCTGGTCTTCTCCCGTAGTGCTTGTCAAAACAAAAGATGGCACATGGCGTTTTTGTGTTGATTACAGACGACTCAACAAAATTACCAAAAAAGATGTTTATCCCCTTCCCCGAATTGATGATGCCCTTGATACGCTACATGACGCCAACTATTTTTCGTCGATTGACATGCGCTCGGGCTACTGGCAAATTAGCGTTGACGAAAAAGATCGAGAAAAGACAGCGTTCGTAACACCCGATGGACTTTACCAGTTTCGAGTCATGCCTTTTGGTTTATGCAATGCCCCTGCAACTTTCGAACGTATGATGGATTCGCTACTCCGCAGGTTGCGCTGGACAACATGTCTGTGTTACCTGGATGACGTTGTCGTCTTTTCGTCTACTTTTCCCGAACATCTATCTCGATTGACAACTGTTTTAGAGTGCTTCCGAAACGCCGGCCTTCAACTAAACTCTAAAAAGTGTCTTTTTGGTACACGAGAAATCAAAATTCTTGGATATGTCGTCAGCCGCCACGGAATATCACCAGACCCAGAGAAACTCCGCGCTGTCACCGACTTTCCACGCCCCGCAACAGTTAAGGCACTCCGTTCATTCCTTGGACTCTGTTCATATTTCCGACGATTTATTCGCGGATTTGCTGCCATTTCCGCTCCTTTAAACTCTCTCCTCAAAAAGGATCGACCGTTCGTATGGTCTCAAGATCAAGAGAATGCATTCGCAACCCTGAAGACTGCATTGACCACCAAGCCAGTCTTGTCACATTTTCACCCTGCTCTGGATATCGAACTTCACACCGATGCGAGCGGGCATGGACTTGGTGCTGTACTGATACAGACGCAAGACGCTCGCGAACATGTTGTTGCATATGCAAGCCGAACTTTGTCCAACGCAGAGATGAATTTCACCATCACTGAAAAAGAATGCCTTGCCGTAATTTGGGCAGTCAGCAAGTTTAGACCTTATATATTCGGGCGTCCGTTTAAAGTGGTTACTGATCACCACGCTCTGTGCTGGTTATCAAACTTGAAAGATCCTTCTGGACGTCTGGGACGATGGGCACTGAAACTCCAAGAGTACGACGTCTCTATATTTTATAAGTCTGGGAAACAACACGACGCGCCTGACTGCTTATCTCGGAGTCCCATCCCACCCTCCCCAGAAACTCCCTCTTCTGCTGTTGCCGCAATTGCTTTGACCTCTAGTTTGGATTTTGCTCTGGAACAAAGGAGAGACCCACACTTAGAACAGATGTTCAACTGTCTGAACAAAACCCACCTCACCCGCCACGAACAACGGCTTGTTGGCCCCTACACAATGCAGAATGACGTACTGTACCGTCGCAACTATGACCCACATGGTCCTACCCTGCTCTTTGTCGTTCCAAGACATCTCCGATCTGATATCTTAGGTGCTCTACATGATGACCCCACAGCTGGGCACCTGGGCTTTATTAAAACTTACATGCGTGTGCGCAATACCTTCTACTGGTACGGCATGTACCGCGACATCTCCAAGTACGTAGCATCATGCGTCCAATGTCAGCGACGAAAAAGGCCAACGACCGCACCAGCTGGACTTCTCCATCCTCTCGATCCACCTCACTACCCATTTGAACGCATCGGTGTCGACCTGTTGGGTCCCCTCCCTCTTACACACAACGGTAACCGCTGGGTCATTGTTGCCATGGACCATCTGTCACGTTATGCAGAGACCGCTGCCTTACAGTCCGCAAACTCAGACGGAGTCGCCACATTTCTCTTGCACAATATCATTCTGCGACACGGCCCCCCTCGTCACATACTGAGCGATCGAGGAACAGTCTTTCTCTCCCAGGTGATACAAAAACTATTACATCTCTGTGGAACCATTCATAGACCCACAACAGCATATCATCCACAAACAAATGGCTTGGTGGAACGTTTTAATCCCACCATTGCCGATATGATTTCCATGTATGTCCAGTCTGACCAACGCCAATGGGATGCTGTTCTTCCGTTCGTTACTTACGCATACAACACTGCTGTTCAAGACACCCACGGCTATTCTCCATTTTATCTTCTCCATAATCGCCCTCCCACCACATTCTTGGACACGCTCCTACCTTACCGTCAAAATGACGAACTTCCCGACACTGTAGCACATCTCGTGTGTCGTGCTGAAGAAGCGCGCCAACTTGCCCGGCTACGCACACGTACATCCCAGCAACGCCAATGCCGACGGTATAACAAGTCTTACCGCCCCGTTTCTTATGAAATAGGTGACCTTGTTTTACTCTGGACACCTCAACGACACCAGGGCTTGGCTACCAAGTTCCTCCACCGCTACGCCGGCCCGTACGTAGTCGTGCGCAAACTATCCGACCTTTCATACCACGTGCAGCATCAGCAAGACACTACTGACCGACGCCGAGCAACCTCCGATGTAGTCCACGTCGCCCGCATGAAGCCCTACACCACCCGACCCACCGCCCTCATTACAAAAACAAAAAAATAGCACTCTTTGTTAATTGCGGTCGGGACGACCGCGAAAAAAAGGGGGGGGGGGGGGGTAATGTTACTTAGAAGAAGAAAAGGAGGGCGTGGGACAGCTCGTGCTGAGCCCGGCAGTTCCAAATAAAAAGCTGACCGCCCGACACTGACTTCTAGCTGGACTAATCCATCAACGGTAACACCGTAACAATATATATATATATATATATACACGCAGGCTTTTATACTTTTGTCTAAGCTTAACTCCAGTCGCAGCCCTTCCCTGCACATGATATTTGTATATATTATGTATATGTAAATATATATATATATATGTATATATATATATATATATACACGCAGGCTTTTATACTTTTGTCTAAGCTTAACTCCAGTCGCAGCCCTTCCCTGCACATGATAATTGTATATATAATGTATATTTAAATATATATATATATATATATATATATATATATATATATATATATATTATATATATATATATATATATACACGCAGGCTTTTATACTTTTGTCTAAGCTTAACTCCAGTCGCAGCCCTTCCCTGCACATGATATTTGTATATATTATGTATATTTAAAATATATATATATATATATATATATATATATATATATATATATATATATATATATATATATATATATATATATATATATATATATATATATATATACACGCAGGCTTTTATACTTTTGTCTAAGCTTAACTCCAGTCGCAGCCCTTCCCTGCACATGATATTTGTATATATTATGTATATTTAAATATATATATATATATATATATATATATATTATATACACGCAGGCTTTTATACTTTTGTCTAAGCTTAACTCCAGACGCAGCCGACGCTATGAGGTAATAGAACCAATCAAGCAGAGTGAAAAGCGCAAGTCACCAGCCCTTCCCTGCACACGATTAGTACAGCGTTAATAAAGCACGTACAAAACTATGATAAACACTATGACGGTGTGTTTTTGACGCTTTTTGGTTCGTTTCATTTGCTTGTAGCGTCGGTCACGTCTGGACTTGAAATGAAACAAAGTGTCGGTTTGATAAGTAGCACTGATCTGTACGTTCATCTTTAAAAAACCGAGGAGTCATTGTGAACGTATACACCGCAAAACTTCCAAGCGAAAACGCGAATGATAATTTTCTCATCCGCATCCATCATGCCAAATAATAAAAAATCAACGTATACCCAGTAGTATCGTCTCAAAGTGGGGATGTATCGGCCGCTTTTACGAACTCGTTCATCTTTTGAAATTTGGGTACTCGCGCGTCGCCAAGAAACTTGTTGAAGAAAACTTAATCCCCATCTAAAGTCGGAATATCAAATGAAGAGTACTTGAGTCCATCCTGGTACTATAGCCCGTACCCCAAATTAAATAATTTTAAAGAAAACAGGTCTCAAAGTGTACAAGGTTCAGCTGTTTTTAGACATTCGTTCATCTTTTAAAATCTGGGCCCCCGTGCATCGAAAGAAAACGTTTTGAGGACAACAAAGTTCCCAGCCAAATACATTATTTAAAATATAGAGCCCTCGAGTTCATCCGGATACAATGGGAATTGCTCCAAAGTAAATTCTTTTGAGAAAACTGGTCCCAAATTGGGGATGGTGCGGCTGATTTCAGGCATTCGTTCATCATTTGAAATGTGAAGAAGCGCGACCGCGGCCCGGGAACTTTTTGAGGATAATCACGTTCCCAGCTAAAGAAAGGTTAAAAAATTTAGAGCCCTTGATCCCATCGTGGTACTATGGCGAGTAGTCGAAAACGAATACTTTTCGAGAGAACCGGTCTCAAAGTGGGAATGGTTCGGCTGTTTTTAGGCATTCGTTCAATTTTTTTTTATTTAGGCATATTTGTTTTGTTAGAGAATATGTTGGGGAGAACCCAGTTCCCAGCTAAAGGCAGAATATAAACTTTAAAGCCCTCAGTCCCATTTTGATAATATGGCAAGTACGCGAAAACGGGACCTTTTTGAGAAAACTGGTCTTCAAATGCTGATGGCTCGGCAGTTTTCACGCATTCGTTCATCTTTTGAAATTTGGGCACCCGCGCCACGCAAGGCAACTTTTTCAAGAAACAAGTTCCTAGCTAAAGGCAGAACATAAAATTTAGAGCACTCGAGCCTATCCTGGTACTATGTCGAGTACTCGAAAACAAATTCTTTTCGAGAAAACCGGTCCCAAAGTGAGGATGGTCCGGCTGATTTTAGGCATTCGTTCATCTTTCGAAATTTGGGCACACGCGGCTCGCCAGGAAACATTTTGAAAATAACCCAGTTCCTAACCAAAGACAGAATATATCATTTAAAGCCCTCGAGCCCAACCTGGTACTATGGCGAATACTCAAAAACGAATATATTTTTTAGAAAACCTGTCTCAAAGTGAGTATGATTCGGCTGTTTATGAGCATTCGTTCATCTTTTGAAATTTGGGCACCTGCTAGCGATGCAAAACTATCGATATCTTGACTATCGATACTATCGATAGTTTTTCCTAAACTATCGATAGTGTCACAAAACTATCGATAGTCGATTATCGATAGTACTATCAATAGTGTTTTTACTATCAATAGTCCGATTTCTGGCGACTATCGATAGTATCGATAGTACTATAGTACTATCGATAGTTTTGCACCACTAGAGCGAACACAGTTGCCTCACCACCGCTCGCCTCCCTTCCTCCTCTCTTCACCCAAACTCCCGACTTCGTCATCACTGAAAGCTGAACCAAAATTGGCATGGTAAGTGCTTGGTCTAGTTGGTGTCCCATTTGAAAAAATAAAGCGAGAAAAAGAGAAGAGGGAGCGACGGAAACTACTAGTGTCGCAAAACTATCGGCAGTAAACCGTCGACAATACTATCGATAGGTTTACGACAATCGATTATCGATAGTTTTCCGGTAGTCAATGAACGATAATTTTCCGATAGTCGACTATCGATTGTACTATCCATAGCTTTTCGATAGTCGACTATCGTTAGTACTATCAATAAATTTTCGATTGTCGACTATCGATAGTACTATCGATAGTTTTTCGATAGTCGATTTTCGATTGTACTAGCGATAGTTTTTCGATAGCCAACTATCGATAGTACTATCGATAGATTTCTATAGTCGACTATTGATACTACTATCGATAGTTTTTTTTTTACTATCGATAGTCAAATTTCTGGCGACTATCAATACTATCGATAGTACTATCGGTAGTTTTGCACCACTAGCACCTACGCC
This sequence comes from Ixodes persulcatus, assembly GCA_013358835.2. Lineage (NCBI taxonomy): Eukaryota > Metazoa > Arthropoda > Arachnida > Ixodida > Ixodidae > Ixodes > Ixodes persulcatus. Next base: position 97,360 of record JABSTQ010001111.1, on the reverse strand, counting down.
TCATCCAGGAACTTTTTGAGGTCCGCTGAGAAGTTAACTGCTGATGAAATACAAAATTTAGGGCCCTCGACAATAAGCTGCAACCATGTCGAATACGCTAAAATGAGCCATATTTGTGTAAACTTATCTCGAAGTGGACATGGTTCGACTATTTTCAGGCATTTGTTCATCATTTCAAATTCGGGCACCCGTGCCTCATCCAGGAACGTTTTGAGATCGGCCGATTTCTTAACTGTTGACAAAATACGCAATTTAGCTTTAGGGCTCTTGACTACAGGCTGCTTCTATGGCAAATTCTCTAAAATGAACCATCTTTGAGAAAGCTTGTCTCGAAGTGGACACAGTTCGACTGTTTTAAGGCATTCGTTCATCACTTCAAGTTGAGGAAGCCGCTCCTCATCCAAGGACATTAGAGATCGGCTGAAGTTTTAACTGGTGACGAAATACAAACTTTAAGACCGCCGAACACAAGCCTCTGCTATTGCAAAATCTCGGTTTTCAGCCCTCTTCGAAGATTTTTATATCAAATCGGATATTTCAGTACACTCCTTTTCGCGTTTTTTTTTTTGCTTGTGTTCAGGACGATTGAAATAATTAATTTAATATAAATATTTAGTACGTTCCTAAATATTACTTTTGACATCGGAATGTTAAGTTCACAAGAACAATCATACTTTCATAAATCGTTTGTTTTTTCACCGCAGTGCTTCCATTCATCACAATAAAAAAAAAGTCACTGTTACAATCACATAAAAATAATAATGTGTAAAAATATTTCGGAAACTTTTGTATATTTTTGGTTATCGTAATACACACAGTTTTTGTTTTCTAGCTTATTCATGTCAGTAGCAGAATACTGGATAGAATCGTAAACGTCTAAACGAGAATTCATCCGCCTTATTTGGCAAATTGGTCTTAAGAACCAAAGAAAATAATTTTGAAAACAAATTGTACCGAGCACATTATCTAAACTAGCTATTCTTGTGGTTTACTGTAGTCGAATGGCAAATCTTGTATTTTTCTTTATCTATAAATTGAGCTCGTTTGAACTTTGTTCTCTTTCAAAACTTGGTCTTAGCTGCCTGCGAAATATATTTTTCTACAGATGTAATAAATGTTTTAAACACTACAGATTTTCCCGTAATATTGGAAATGGATCCTTGTTCATTTATACGTTCATAACGATCTACTTATCCACAAGAGTAAACTGTAGCATTCGATTAACTCTGAAGCTATCTTGGCAATACATCAAACATTTTATTCGACCGAGGAACCTGCATTTTAAATGTTATCATATTGAAAGTTTGGCACAAGAAATGCAGTATGTGATAGAATATGGTAGTGGCATGGCAAATTTTTCAAAGCGTAAGGTTTCGGCGTTGGTGACCATATTGGTATATGGGCTTCTATGGGAGCGCTGCCGCAACCCGCCAAGAGATGGCGCAACATACGATCGCTCAAGTTTCTGGGGATGGCAGGATGCATGGACCAAGTGTCAACATTGAACAAGCTAAGCTGATTCCTATTTACTTTTGTACCGTCCACTTTTGGGACGGTACAAATTACTGTTGCGTAATTTGCATAAGCTTGTGCTTATTATGTGGTGCATATCACGCTTGAATGTCGGCGGCAAGTGAATTGGACAATTTTAGTGTTACAACAAGATTACTGGCAGGCTCTTCCTTTGAAATGAATGTTTGGGAGTTTGCACCCCCCCCCCCCCTTTTTTTCCTGAGCTCTTCATAACAACTATTTAGTCTATTTTATAAGTAACAAAACAACTGAGCAGTTTACTCAGGAAGAAGTTGTTTTGATTTTAACTGTTGTTACAAAATCACTTTTGTCAGACACACTTAATTTAAATGTATTGTTTTAGAAGTAAAACTAATAAATGGCCAAGTGAAAGGGGTTCTAACCCTTCTCTCGCTTTACGTGATTTTGTTTTTCCGTGAAGCTTGAAAAGATAGGCAGTCCACTGTGATATTTACCTTACAATAAACATTAGTAACCAATATCCTCCATGAAGAAGTTACGAACGTTATATTCAATGGAATATATTATAATAAACAATACGCATGGCTAATTATATCGTGCGGCTCGGCAATGTTACCTAACAATAAAATGGCCGTGAGTGTGCTGGCTCTACCATTTTAGTCAAAACTGCAGTTATGTTTTATGAAAACATTAAAGAACCACCGACGTCACTCGAGTCGTAAGAAAAAACATATTTTAGAAGCATGACGTCAAATCAAGCTCAATAGCAATATGTGTGATAAATCAAGCCTGCCGTTATGATGCGTCATGTCAGGGCGGCAAGTCTTTCACACTTAGCTAATTTTGTGTAGCTAACAATCAAACTTCGATACTACTTCTAAAGCTGTGAAATATGTAGAACCTCGGTGCGAGGCAGCACCTGTAGCGGTTCACACCTTGTTGTGCTGATTTTTCCTGGGTGGTGCACCGCATATCTACCGTCCCTGGTGAGCGACCAACCGAGGCAGCTTCTTACGCTTACATAACTAGACCAGATTGCTGCTTTCCGCCGAGGGGTTTGGTTCTCGCATTTCTACAAGTGCCTCGTTCTCTCTACTCGCCCCTGCCCACCAGCCAGTGCTTGGAAAGCCAGCTGTGAGTTGTGCCATACGGATGGCATACCCATATCTGGGCGCGTATTCCCGGTGCCGCAAGAAGCTGCTTGGGTCTGGACACATGGATGGGAGCGTGGGGTGGGTGGATGACGATAAGAGCACCGACGATACACAGGAAAGGGTCTTTGGTTCGGGTGCTGCCAGAGACATCCAAGACACTTTCTGGTGGTGTTCTAGCCCAGGGCTTGAGGTAGCGATATCATATAGTGCATTCTTTTAGTCATGTGCCAACTCTCGTACAGATTTCACTAAACCTATGAAATAAAAAAAGAACAATCGTCCGGCCTGACTTGCGTACCGCCTCTGAAGCCTAAAGCAAGCCTCTATCTCTGAAAAAAGGCTTGCGTTGATTAAATCCGCCTGCCTTTTACCGAGACCCCTGTAGATACCACGGCTTCTAATAGAGCTAGCTCGCGAGACTGAAAAGGGGTGGTACTGTAGCTTTCGTTATAGACACTTTGCAGCAAGTCTGCATGGGTGCCGCTATAACCCGCCTTCAGTTTCTGTTTCCTCTTATTCCGTTTACTTCATTTCTTTATTACAATAACAGGTAAGGGTATCGCCATTTTAGATTCTACTGTGTCATTCTCTTCAGCGTTGTCCCTTGTGGATGCTCGTCAACGCCCTTTTCAGTGGCACGGTATCTCGGTAAGGCAAGTGGTCAGCAATTGTGACTGTAATCTGGCGTGTGTGCAAAACGTCCATAGTCCCTTGGTACAGTGAACCTTCATTTTCAAGTAAGGACAACCAGCCCGCATGACAAGGCACATTTTGGATTAAGAATGTCTTCCGTCGTACGCCTCCATTTGGATTCCACATTTTGCACCTTCACATCATTGGCGCCGAAAACGTCGGTGGCTGTATAAAACAGAAAGTGCGCCTCTAATCTAGAAACTTAGATTGTGTACGTTAGTTTTTTTTTTTTCGGAGAGAGCTGTAACTGCTCTGCTATTTGGTATATCATGCCTTACACGATAGATCATATAACGTTTGAACGGATTGACCATATAAATATGACAAAAAAATTATGAGGATTTCTTTGTCAGACAGCTAGCAGCTGATTCTCCGTGCTTGAAGTCAACCTAATCGTCGAATGTTTGTGTTACTCCGATTAGGCAAAAGGGAGGTATGCCTAGTAGTTTATATACTCTTCTTTATTATAAACATACCAGAATATATATCCCTTGAAATAAAACACAATGTAATAATTTTCCCGTATATTTCGCAAAGACGCGAACTTCGTTGTCTGAAGAAGTAACATAGCAAACCGAACGACAAAGATACCGTCCTGTGAGAGTTGGGGCGCAGATTAAAACAGTACAAATGAGTCCTAAATAATTACAGCGTGCGCATATTCCTGTTTTAATAATTTATTATTCCATTGTCATTTGCTATGCATCATTAGGGGTGGACATTGGTTGCAGACCTGTTTTCTTTTTTTAAATGTTAATTATTATTCTTTATCCGAAAAATATCAGACCGAAAAGCAGCCAATATCAAACCAAAAAGCACAAATCATAAACGATGCAATAATAACAATACACAAAAATGTTTCGACTTAATTTATTTTTAAACATTTGCTCTATTCGTGAAATGACGGGTGAGGATAACAATTCTTTTTTTTTGGGTTAGGGCCACTACGTTCCCCACAGAATTGTGGTGAAAGGGTCCTGATCCAACACTGTGAACAGAAAGCCACATTCACAATCTTTCTATATGTTTGAAAGCGTGACCCGTGATGCGCTAATTATTGACTACGGCACTTCAGTGTGCCATTTTAATGCGTTAGCATTAGTACTCCCATGACAAGGAAAAGCTGACGGCGTCTGTTGGTGAACAAAACAGTGGAAAGGAAACAGCGCCGCGTAGAGATTAGGAGAGTAGTGAAGGACAAATGCGAAAGCAAGACGATGTCAAGGGAGGAAGCCAATGCACCAACACCCCCTTGATAAGAAAGCCTAAGTGCAGAATTTTCCTGATTCACTAAAGAAGGCCACCGTAGTTCAGAAATCGGACACGACCACGGCGTTACCGTTAGTCGAGTTTGTTTCTGATTGGACACGACTTTTAGCCGAACGCTCGCGCAGCCGTTGTGTTGAATTTCTGGCCTACAGCGGCCTCCTTTAGTGACGCAGGAAAATTGAGCAACAGGGTTTCTCCATCTAGGAGGTGTTTAATGCGCGCGCCGAGCGGAGAGGCGAGAGGGAGGTGATGTCACGGGATGGAAGTCAATGCGCACGCGGATGCTGGATCGAGTCTGAACTTCCAGGTGTGTAGAGCGCGTATGCCTTTCTTTGTGGTGAAAAAAGGTGAACCAAGCACTAGCGCTGGTAGAAGTAGGCGGCAAAAGAAAGCCGGATTGTGAACGAAGGAGGCTGGCTCCCGTAACCGGTGAACAGCGGAAGCAGCGCCAGGCAGAATCTTTCAGGTGTCGTCAAAAACAAAAAAATGATACACTGCACACGTCACAAAACACCCTTCTAATAGAGATTTCCAAAAGAAACCCCCAAATTCGAAAAAGATTAAAAAAAGATCCATTGGTGGATCCTTAGGGAATGCACTAGCATGACCCTTGGAAAACGCCACACACGTCCCCCTTTGGGAAGCGGTAACACTGACCCCGTAATGAAGCCAAAAAGCGGCAGCAAAAAATAGAGAAAGCAAGAGAGAAAGCAAAAATAAAAAAATTGAAAGGGGCGGCGTGTCCGTTTGCCAAAGGGGGACATATGTGACGTTTTTCAAGGGTCATACTAATGCACTGTCTAAGGATCCACCAATGAATCTTCCTTTACTTTTTATTTGCCCATTCATTTATTTACAAAACTCCTACAGCGAATCGAATGCATTATAGACAATTAACTAACACCTGTTTATTGACTATAGGGGTGCCGCGAACTTTTTTTGAACCGAAGTTTTGATGATCGAATCAAGCTGTTCAAAAGGTTTGAAGGATTTCGAATTTTCGACCTTTCTATATCGAAAAAATTCGACTTGAACTTGTTAAACTAAGAAGTTCGACGCATTTCAAAATTTCGAACTTTGCACGTTCAGAATTGCAATGTTTTTCGAACATTTGACCTTATTACGCTATAAAAGCAATCTTTTTCAAAATTCCGACTTTATTACGTTGCAACATTTGACGCTTGTCCAACTTTCGACCTTGGTAGACTAAAAAATTCGATGATTTTCGAACTTTCAAACTTCCTGCACTAAAAACGTCGAAGCTTTTTGAACTTTCCAACTTCCAACCCTAAGAAATTCGATAATATCCGAACTTTAGAACTTATTTATCTAGAGAAAACGAAAAGTTTCGAACTTTCGAATCCTGAAAAGTTAAAAGGTCGACAAAATTACGAACTTTTAGTGTACAAGTTCGAAGTTCGTCGACCTTCGAAAGGCTGGTGGGCGGTTTCATTTGAATTCATGCAGTGAAGTAAATTCGTAATTTTCTTTTTCGAATTTTTAGATGCGGTGCCGCACTCCTTGCGAAAGACAATGGTGTTTATTTCAATGTTCTGGCATGCTTAGTTTTGAAGAAATAAATTCCCGAAGGAGCGAGGAAGGACGACGGGTTTTTGACGATTGTCGTTTGTGCCATATTTGAAGCAAGCTATAGCCCAAGCTATTTATTGGTAGAGATGTCAAACGTTTAAGAATGATCTATGTATAGCCTAGGTTAGTGTCGTTTTAAGATATAATTATTGTTATTCAACATGAGCTTTGAAGAAATGTCCAAACATGTATCTAGTGGCAATTATGCCCTACACTTGGTATTTGTTTTTCGTCCAAATTTTTTGAGGTATCGCATTCAAATTAACACCACAGAGAGTGCATAATATTGACGTCTGCAGAATACAAAATAATGTAGTTTTTGTTTTTTCACGTTGAGGTATAAATTAGCACATGGGGAAAGATTTCTTTTATTGTTCAAGTTCAGCACGTCATTTTTTCCTTTACGTTTTTGGGACGTGTTTCCTTTAGCCTGCACACATTTTGGTTGGAGAAACGTGTTTCGAAGTTCTGAGCCTCTGAATATGCAAGAATACAACACTTCCGGCGGGTTCTTGACAGTTATTTTTTTTCTCTCCAGCTTTGCATCCCCGCATTTATTATTATGTTTAATTTCTTTTTTTGTTCACCAATGGCAAAGTTATTTAGGTCGAAAGGCATACCATTGAACTTCCGAACCACTAAGCATCTGACGAGTAGTGCCTTCTGACAACGAATTTTCGGCAATGACCATCTACGCGATCTTTAATGCAGTGAAGAGCGACTGTAACTATACATATGCATGAATAAATTCAGATTAAAATAAGCTAGACCACGCCCTCTTTTCCCGTATTGTTTTTTTAACAGTCCAAAATATCTAAAAGGGTAGGGGGGCTGTCACTCCCCCCTTGCCCCTCCACCCGTTCGTCCTTTTCCGACGCAACTGGTATGGTAGAACGCTCCTCGACCTCGAGTTGTGTCGGCTTCTGTGCTTTTTGCTCGGCGTTTCCTCCGTCCCGGAAAATAAAACTCCAGAACAATTACAAACTAAACTTACTATGTGCTAGCGTCACTCAGGCGGCGTTCGATCGGATAGCTGCCAGCGTGCAAGGGGGTGGGGAGGTAGCTTGTCACATCCCTTCAGGGTTTTCCACTGAGCCTCAACCTCCTGCCCGTCCCTGGCCGTTTCGAACTGCCACTCACTCAGTAGAGCCCTGCATATCCGCGGATTTTCCGCAGATCGTCCGCGGATATCCGTAGTAAACTGGCGGATATGGACGAAAATGAACCAGATTTGGCGGATTATGGATCGGATGCGGCGGCCAGGGGATGCGGATGCGAATCGGATGCGGATATCCGCAGGTTTGTGTCCGCATTTTTGCCGAGGCAGCTCCCAAATGTGTGCGACCGCACAGTGTAGAGCGAATATGTGAGTGATACTACGAACTGCATCATCGAATGTATGCCGGAGGCAAGCTACTTTTTTATATAAAAGGTGCCTATTGGGGCGAAAATTGTTTTTTATGTCAAGATTTATATTCTCACCAAAGATCGCTTCAGAACGTTCTATAGAAAAAGCTAGAAATGCAGGAGTGTGAGTCGTCTCGGGAAAGCGTGTTCTTGTTTGGCAGGGAAAGAGCGGAAAACGTTCTTTGAGCAAAGAAAACCCAAAACGTACGAGCCACAAGGAAGTAGAAAAAGGCCTGCAAGTGGCTTTTTCGATCCTTTGGAGTGGTGTGACTTGAGCCAGCACGCGTTTCCGCACCTGATTCTTGTAGCACAGTGCGTGAAGGCCATCCCAGTATCAAGTGCACCAACGGAGAGAGACTTCTCATTAGCTGGTATCAGACTTGTGTTTGTTACTCGAAAATGTAATGAATTAAAATTACAAATTACCGAGCCTCAAATGTAATGGATTCCCATTACAAATTACTTTCGCTGAGAAGTAACGGATTACTTTACTCGTTACGTTACAAATTACTTCCACGTTACTTTTTCTGTAGACTTATCCAGAAAACAATAGAAACTATTTTGATACTTTACAAAAATGTTCTGCAACACTACTCTTCGTTTCTCATACGTCCGTATCATGGTAGTCCTTGTAAAAATAAAATATTGTATTTAAGAGAAAGAGTGTAGGTGCAATCAGTTTACCTGTAAGCTGACAAGGCATTGAAATGCCATTACACCCGCCATCCCGCTAGCTTACGGCCTCCGAAATGATCCCCGGAATTGTGCAGACAACGCTAGCGGCGCGCATGCTCAGTAGCAGCGTCTACCTGCACTACGAATTTCGGAACTAAAGAAGCGATCTACGAAAGCTCCCTTTCGGCTTGGGTGTTTCGCCTGTTATTCACAAGGAAGGAAAAACTTGGTTCTAACGTTAAAATGTATGGCATGCAGAATGCAGGTGTCCCAGCTTACCTTGATGTGTTTCCGTAGATTAGAGTTTGTTGTTCTTGCTGATGACAATGTGTGTTTTTGTGGCAAGCAAAGTATGCACTGAAACTCTGTTTCCGTTTTTCTTAATGCCCTGAATTTTTAGAAGACGACAGACACTCCCTGACCGAAAACTCGACCAGTCAGAGAAAGAGTTTTGATAGCGGGTTCTCGCTTTCATACCAATATTCGTGGAGGCCAGTAGAGGTGAAGGTATAGAGAGCCGATAGAAGCGGTGCTCATCGGTCTCACGAAACAATAGATGATCGCACCACTTTTACGCCTTCTCTCTCTCTCTGTCAGCACTCCTTAGATGGCCTAACCCCCCCCCCCCCCCCCGCCATCTTTATGTTGACAGTTGAATGTAAAGTGAGGCGTGCACCCGACCACTATGCCCAGAATAGTAGACCAAAAGAAGTATCGTCCGTACCCTCGAAGACGATGCTCTTAGCCTCGCGCCGGGCGCCTTTCAGCAGTGCCTCAAGAGCGTGCTAGAAAACAGTAGCGCACATCAAAGACAAAGAGAATTCGACCCCCTCGCGCGAGGCTACATCGTCTGTTACGCTAGTTGTGAACCCGCGAATCAAGGGGGTACGGACCCGCGTTTGATGTCTGTGCAGGTGGCGGGAGACGTGGAGGAAGTTGGAAAGGGTGAAACGGTGTAAAAGACAAAAACAAATAAACACGAAGAGCTTTCTCCCGCCGGAGAGAAGGAAAACGCGATGGAAGGCGACGGAGAGCCTACGCGGCGTTGTCTTACTTGTCCTTGGTCTTTCGTATATTCGTACATGCCTTGCCCGTTTATCTAGTCGTTACAGTGACCGGTCAAACCAAAAAATCGTGTTTTCTTTTTGGCTAATTCTCTCTTTCCTGATGTTTTCTATTTTGTCGAACTTGCTCTCTTTATGCTGCTTAATGTTCTGCTCGTATTGCTCCAGTTACTGCATTATGCTCATATTTTTAAAAAAGTAACGAGTAATTAAAGTAATCCGTTACCAAGATTTTGAAACGAAATTACATTACGAATTACTTCCGATGAAAAGTAACGTGTCAATTACAGAATTACTTGAAAAATTAATGGATTATAACTAATCCGTTACTTGTAACGGATTACTTTCCAAGCCTGGCTTGTATTAAAGGGAGGCTCAAGCTACATCGGTGAAACTAAATCTTTTCCCGAACGCATGCGCCAGCACCAGAACGATGTGTGCAATTTCGATCGCGAGTGTAGCGCCGTTGCGGAACACTGGGAGGTATTTGATCACCGGATCGACCTCGGGAGCGCGCACGTGATAGACACGGAGCCACATATTCGAAAACGTCTGTTCTTGGATTCGTGGCATATCCAGAACACACCGGGAAGCCTTAACAGGTCCCTCGGGGCCTTACCACCTATTTACGTTCATGGCCTGCGTCGCGTTCACAAAACATCAACTCGGTAGAAGAGGAAGGAGAGGTCGAAGCTCGCGATGTCCCATTCCATTTTAGTCACCCCTGAAGAAGGAGTCAAGTCGACCCCGAAACGTTGGGAACTGTTTGTTTCTAAACTTTTGGTTTGAGTTTCCTTTTTTCAGATAGTTCCCCAAACCAGACAGATTTTGTCGAAGATGTTTACTTCCAAAGCTGGAGCGGTTTTGTATTTGAGTAAAAATACTTAAAACATCTTTATTTGGCCTCCAGAATCACGAATATCGAGATTATTTTTTTAATTTGGTGTACGAAGGCTACAGAAAATCAATTTGAAAGTACCGCTGAAGCTCCTGTTCCTCGGAGCTTGTGGGAACTGTATACCCAAAGTTTTCGGAATCTCCACTTTCGTGCATCTTCAGCACCTGTCAAAGCTGTGCTCGCGCTCTCTTGGTTTTTTGAAACAGGACAGGAAACGACGTCACGACTGGTGTCCGTGCGAGGGAATATACTTGGCAAGCTTGCAATTGCGTGCGCTGCCCACACATGCGACACGCGCTTGACAGCCCAAAGATCTTTTTTTTATGACGTAACGACTGGCCAGAGGTGTTTTGTGATATCTCCGTTTTGTTACATCTTCGGGGAAAACGAACGTGATATTCAGATACTTGTTAGTGAGCGCGTTGGTAAAGATCTAAGTTTAGAAATAATTATATACGTAAACACAGGAGACGGGACAACACATCTTTCAGATGTGTTGTCCCGTCTCCTGTCATTAGGTATATAATTCTTTCTGATATTCAGATTCACTCATTTTTTTCAACAACCTCTTCAGCTTCCCTTTAATTTAAGAGAGGCGAACCAGTCTGAATCCGTCAATGCTGACGATATTCTGTTTCTTCTACACAGCAACCTGGACTAGTGAAACGTTGCGTGTGTGCGTGTTTTCTTTTTCTTGACTGTTGGCCCTGGGTTCTTTTTAAGTATATAATTGCGACCATGCAGTTGAGGGTTCGCGTTTAAAATTGAAAAAAATTGGGGTGTGTGTATGTTTATACAGCCTAGAGCTTATAGTCTGCCTCGACGGGCGACGAATCTCCCAGCTGTAGATGAGAAATTTAGCCAGTGCAGTACAACCGCTGGCCTGGGTTCTTTAACGTGCATCACGCAGTAGTGCACGACCGCACGCCAGTACGATGCTCATCCAGATCAAAGCGGGCAGGCGTGGGGATTGAACCCAAGCGCGAGCTTTCTCTCCACGTGCTCCGAGCTGGTGTGCGCTTAGCCAAATCGGCCACCTTACCCCCAATTAAAAAAAACAAAAAAACAAATCTGAAACCGATAGGATGTGTCGCGAGAATTGAACATTGTGATACTTTTCCAGTGGTGTACTCACGCCTTACCACAAATATACGAGTATTTTGCTGCGGCGTGTGAATGCCTTTCCTCTCCCGCTCTTTTATTGTTTAGCATAAATAAAATGACACAGTGTTATCAGTCTGTCCTTTGTTATTTTTTATGTTTATAAAATATTATAGTCCCAGCGATGCGAAGTATCTCTGGAAGGATGATCGCCTATTTTATGAATATGTTAAAACAGAATACGATAAAATGACTATCACGATATTCTGACACGAAGAGTTCTTTGTACAAGGGTAAGCAAACGGGGATGCCATCTAGATGTCTTTTTTTTCATGCTTGATTTTATAATGTAAAATGAATGCGCGGATTTAGGGTCGGACGAGGTTGCGAATTCGGCGTATGCGATTCGGATGCGGATATAAACTCTGCGGATGCGGATCGAATACGGGTACATTTATTTAATAATATTGCGGACGCGGTTCAGATGCGGATATAAAGCTTGCGGATGCGGATCGAATGCAAATGATGATTTTGTTATCCGCGCTGGACTCTATGGATGAGTATCGTAAAACAGTGCGTTCATGTGATCACTACTGCGTGGTGCACGTTAAAGACCCCCCCCCCCCCCCGGACTGGCGGTCACAATTACTGATCTATGGTCACACGTCACTCAGCACTGGCAAATATTCCAGCACATCCGGGACACTCGTCGTCTCATTTAACTGCCTGACCAACTTCGCTCAGTCTAAATGTCACACCCGAACTTTTTATAAACCTGATTTCGTGAAACTCATTGAGGAGTGAAAACGTTATTTGAAACTGAAACTGTGGAGGAACTTGGAAACCGGACTTCGATCTTTGTGAACTTGGACTTGAAAGAAATTCGATATCTTCGAAGTTTTTTTTTTATTTTTTTTTTCAAATTTAGCTTTAAAAGACAATCGAAACCTTCGAACTCTTCAAACGTTATGTAGAAAGAAATTTTAAATCTTCGAATTTCTTGACCTTTATGTCTATAAAAATTCGAAACGTTCAAAATTTCAGGATTTCAGATCCAATGAAATTTGAAATCTTTGAATTTTTCGAACTTCAGATTCAAGCAAAATCAAAATCTTCGATTTTTTGGACTTCAGATCCAAAGAAACTCAAAATTTTCGAATCTCTCAAATTTCAAGTTAGGAAAGTTCGAAATCTTTGAATTTCTCGAACCTCAAGTAAATAAATATTCAAAATATTCGAACCCGAATTTTAGAAACCGTGAAAGCTTCGAACTTTTCGAATTCGACACTCCACGGTGTTCGCAAGTTTTGAACGTATTTAATTCGAACATTGGAATGGTTCGAAAAAATCGAAATCTTTCGAATTCGAACATTAGTTCGGTTCGAAAATATCAAAACCTTCCAAATCGAACCTAGGGTTGTTCGCCACGTCCCTAATTAACTACAAACAGCTGGGGAATTTTAAACTCCGCTTATGGTTCACGATATCCATGGTGCACCAAAATATGAGAATACACAATAGTAAGTGTAAATATCACTGTCGCATGTGAAACGCAATGCATCGCTGATCACCAAAATATATTAATTCAATCAACTCTAACTTAAACAAAAAAGAGTCTAAAATAGTTTAGGGAGCACGTGAGAAGTGCCTCTCGAAAATGGTCACGGAAGAACATTGTGGAGAGAGGGGCAAAGCGACGTCAAATATCTGCCTTTTATTTTATTTTCATTTGAAAGACCTCTGAAAAAAATACTGTTTTTTTAACAGTCTGCTTGGGACAGGCGTGTCAAGAAATAAATTTACGGGAAAAATATATTTTAGACCAATACTGACGGCAAGAGATTTATTTGAAATTCTGCGCGCAAAGTCCATGACGTCACGGGATGGTCGTTTGCTCAACAAGATGGTAATAGACCCATTGCAAAAATCCCAAAAGCCCGCGCGCGCCGCGCGACGAATAATGGTAGCCCTCGGTACGCCCCACCTATCCATCGTCTTTCCTCCCACTGCCCCGTAGTATACGCGAGCAGGCGCAGGTTACCATGGCAACAACGTTCGAGCGGTCGAGAGCCGAGTCGAACGAGCGACGAGCACACGGAAATGGGAGACAAGGTATCGCGTTGGCTATTTTGCGAGGCTGCCCCTATCTTATCCTTCTCTTTTGTACCGGCTCTGTCGTCTGCAGCTCCAGCGCTTTGTCGAACCTAACCCTACCGCGATTGCGGTGAAAAGTAAGTGGATTAAGTGACACTGCCAGACGTGAAGGTAAGTTACGACGAACAACGTATTAAAAAACTTTCAGCCTTTCCACCCTGGTGAAGAAGGAAGCCCAGCGGAGTTGTACAATCGAAAGTAATGGCGGGCCGCAAGTCGGCAAGCCAGAGTGGAAAGGCTGCCGCCATCTATGAGCGACGGCGGCAACCAGATACGTGGATTGCCACCGTCGCTTATAGATGGCGGTAGGTGTCCAGATTTCGGTGTCTTCATTTCTTAGCGGGGGACACCATCCTGGGGAAACTAGCCCTTAACAGCTCCGCTGTAAGAAGTGAATAGCTTCACCCGTAGCGATGCGTTTACGCTGCCACTGAGCCGCCAACGACGTACGACGTTCCGGCGGATAGACGGGATGGCGGGTGGCTGCGACGTTGCTGGCGCTACTCGCGCGCGGTCACGGAGGTGCAACGGGAATGCGCGTGATCTGTACCGAGGGTTCCCAAAATCCCCTGCCGTCGCGGCGCCGTACGTTTTGCAACAGGTCCACCCCAACATGAAGGCGAAGCCGATCCAACTTTCCTCCACTCGCCCGAAATGCCGAAATAGAAAACAAGTGGAAAGGATTAATTCGCGTCTCGCGCCGTCAACATTGCTCAAAAATGTTTTTTTCGCTTAAAGTTAATTTTTTGATTCGCGTGTCCCATTTAGACTGTTTAAAAAAAAAAAAAAAAGTCTTTTTTTTTCTTTTCAGGGGCCATTCAAAATCGGTATTTTATGTCTTCACTCTGGATATCATTCACATTAAAAGTTTGGCAGGAGAGGGCGGTTGGCTAGACTAATTTCGGTGGTTCACACCATATTGAATTTATTTTAAAGTCCTGCGTCGCGCCAGTGAGGCTCGAGGTCAGGGAGTGTAGTTCGAATATCTCCATTGTTTTGAAACACATGTCACTCAAATTACCATACTCACTTTACTTTCACTGTATTTTGACTGTATAATTTGCCTAAGTGATTTGCAAACCCAGAGACGCTCCCCGTCCAACACTGAGCCTCAATACGCACTTATGGTCTGTAACGGCGTTTTTCCTAGCACCTCTTTAAAGCTGGAGCGAGCACCGAATGGATATCTGTGATTCATTAGACATTGATACCTTCTGGATAAGACAGGATTGCGCAATCACTGTATTATCAGTGACCTCAGTTTATCTACATTACGTCAAGACGGTAAGATTAGAGTGTTTGAAAGTGAAAATAAAAGTGCAAGCAGGACTACCCTAAAATAAATACCTTCCTCGCTCGATAGCTGCACAGCCTAGTTCTTTTGAATATGGTGATCTGATTTACTAAAACTCCCCCGATGTACTTACGTTTTATTTAGCTTCTTTGAATATATATTGACAATTAAGCTACTAAGAGAAAGAACTTCAAAGAGGTGCCATTAATGACTATATTTTTAAAGCATGTACCACAAGGCTTTGAGGAAATAATAAACATTCATTTCATTTAAATACATATTTTATTTTAGGAATGGTTGAGTGATTACATTTGGTGGTTTACTTTTTTTAAGATTGACTTCTTTGTCATACGTCATTTCACGAATATCGATTGGCAAGTTTGTGGTCTTTTTGCCTCAGTAGAGATATTCATTTTCAGGTTTGTATTTTGCTAAATGGAGAATAAAAAAAAAATATTATTATTTATGGTAGGTGCATTTCACTGTGACGTCACAATGGTCTAAGTGCACAGAGTGGATTAAGCTAATATATTTTTTTTTCAACACGGATACATACTCCATAAAACGTCCCAGCTTAGATAAATTAGACAACGTGAAATAATATATTTAACATTTAAAAAATTCACAAGAATGCACAATAACGTACATAATATAAAGAAAACATTTTTAAAACTTTTATCAAGTTCATTGTGCCCTCAATTGTTTTTGTACGTATACTCTGTGCACACCAAAGTGGAGTCTGATGGACGTTCTTGGGCATACAAAAGTAGACATTAATATATAATTTGTATTATTCTATCGCGTTGTACTGTTCGTTATCCCGATCGCAGTTAGAATATGCCTCACCTGTCTGGACTAGATTCTCTAAAAATCACTTCTTAGAAATCGAACGAGTGCAAAAAAAAGTTTGTTTTTATCTTTAAACATCGCTACATTAAGGAGGATGTTTACTGTCTAACATATGATGCTGCGTTAGAGCGTGTTGGTTTGCCTAGCCTGTGCCGGCGTCGGGAGAACGCGGACTTATATTTTTGTTTAAGACGCTGCATGGCCTCATCAATTCTCCGAGCCTGTTAACGGAACTGTGAATTAGGGTTCCCCGTGTGCCTACACGGCTTCAGTATATTTTTTTTTGTTTCCGGAACTTTTAGTCCGGTAAACCCAATTGTTAGAATGGCGTTTGAACTATTACTGTGACAAACTATATTTTCCACCCATGCTACAGGACGTTTGTCCTTTTTATTAAAAACTTGCCAGTGCAAGTTGACCATTGCTGAATGGCTCTGTTATGTCTGAATTTCGTCATATACGTGGCGTGCATTCGTTTGTCTTACGGTCTTTTGTTCCGTGTCTGCTCTTACTGCCTCGTTTTTTATTCTACTTTTTAGAGATGTACTGCCTAATACTATGCTTAAAATTTATCCTATTTTCTTTTATTCTCACGAAACACATCATATCTCAATTTCTGAGCCATGTTTAGTGTGTAGTGCATTATATTTCTGTATTTTTGTGTATAATGTATTCTTTATCCACCCGTGTACCAGCACCAAGTCCTCAGGGGTGTTCCTGGGCACTACAATAAAGGCTGATTGATGATGATGATGATGATGATGATGATGAATATTATTATTATTATTATTATTATTATTATTATTATTATTATTATTATTATTATTATTATTTATTGATGTATCAAATGGAACATATATACTAAACAAATACGACCTAATAGTATAAACGTGAGAGAAGCAAGTTTCTTGACTTTCTGAGAAATTAAACGCCGTCTCACCCTAACTTAGGTACTAAATTGACCTGATAAATAAGTTCAATTTAATACACGCTAAGCAATTAAGCCCTCGTCACGTTCAAATGGTATGAATGTTATGAAAATTAGCTGATCAAGAAAGGCACGCACACCGTTTCAGTGTTTACCAACCCCCAAACCAGCTCTCGACCTCCACAGCCTAGCACGCGCGTGCTCGTTGCTTTGAAAAGCGATGAAAGGGCCAAGCATACTGAAGAACGCTAAAAATGGCACCCACCAGAAGCCCTTTATGTACGGTTTATACACATGCCTGAACGACTCGATCACTCCCAGTATTTAAGAAGGAGGGCCAATGAACTTACACATGCAAGCTTCTTCGCATTCCCACGATCCGTAGAAAAGGTTTGACACACCAGAAACGACGTAGCTCAACTGAGGTTTGTAAATGCATTTGTTCTGATCTCGGTCATAATAGTACCGTGATAATAATCCTGCGTAACCAATGTCTGGTTCTAACACACATCGATTTTTCTTCGCTTCTGCAAAGAAAATATGTAATCTGTAAGAAAACAGATGAAGACGACCACGAGCCTACAAGCTGGGAGAAACAAGAAATGTACAGAACTAAGCCGCTCTACAAAAAATACTCCATTGTCACTTTCGTTCTTAATTACCCAGGTGAATTTGAATTACATATATTTCTAGTGTAGTTTAGTATAACCAGATTATTTTACCGACTGTTTTAATTGATTTAATTTCCATTGGGATTAGCAAAGTTCAGTGCTGGGCAGAAATACCCTAAAATTATCTGTAAATAAAAATACTGGGATACATGGCAAAGACACCTAAACTTCTGATACTGAAACAGATTTATGAAAAGGTATAGCGATAGGTAACACATTTGCGCCATATAGAAAAAGTATTTCAAAATACAAATACATTTGCAGAAATACAGGTAGTGAAATAAATTGGGTAATAAAATCCACCTTCAGATGTCCCCATTGTCCATAGGACCCGTTGTGTGACCCGCAAGTGTATACGAGAGAAGAAAGAAACAAAAAAACATTATATTAATTGTGGGGTATTTGTGAACCAACAAACATGTACTCACTCTATGTTTTCAACTCTCAAGTGTTTTGCCCCCAAAATAAATAAGCTTAATGAAAAATGTAACGTCCTGCTTTGATAGAATCACGATAACAGAAATATACACCCAAAATTTATTTCAGTACAGAAAGAAATACAGTGTAAAATTGTATAACAATACGAACATGTAAATAAAAAAATGTATTCCCAAAATACTAATACAATACGTTTATAAAGCGTTACAGCCCAACCCTGTTTAATTTCCAGCCACCGCTTACTACTTTAATGATGACACAGTGTAAACTAACTCAAATATTTTCGTTTATGTTTGAGACACGAGAGAGGCGAAAAGTTTAATGGCATCCAAAATGACGACAGTTTAATTTTTATAGGTTGTTCAGCAAGGCATATGTGTTAATAGCATCGTGTTTGTAAATTAAAATTCTCTACTGAAGTGCGCCACGATAGGCACCCTATTTTTTCTCGGCATTCCAAAAGAGACAATTTTTAATATTGGAAAATATTAGAGTATAATTAACCGGAAATGTCACTGTGTTTTGGGACGGTACACAATACCGTGCTGCTTGTCTTTATTATATGAATGACCATTAATAATTTTTTTATGAAAACGGCGGCCGGTGTCTAAAAGAAAAAAAAAAAACGAGGCGTCGGTGTGTTTAAATAATGCTTAGTCACCTGACCGTGATCAGGTCCCTGAGCAGAATACCTCCGTTAAACTTTCTATCGTACTAAAGTAGTCTCGCCTCTTTGTGCTGTGGCTGGCCCATGGGGTCATATTTTAAATTTGGTAAACGTTCTGAAGGGAAAATTGAACTTTTTTTATGCAGATATCTGGGAAGTAAGCATTTAATAAACCGGTTATAAAACAATTGCCTGCTGCCTGGCAGTTTTCTATTTTTATTTTAAAATGAAACAAGAGTAATTCTTTCATAATTCCAGGAAAAGAGATTTTATTATTGACGGCTCTGTATCATGCCAGTCACGCCCACGTTGAATGTCAGCAGCACTGTTATCTTTCTTTTCTACCCGATTAAATGAACCACGTGCCAAGTATCTGTACTGGTCGCGTCGGCCTCTATTACTAACCGCTCCCTCAATAAACATTTCTGTTGACTTGCGACGGCCCGACTGATACATGGTGTCAGAAGTGGGATCCCGTCCACGCCGGTAGTAGCTCGAAGCAAGAGCGGAACGCAGTAGTTTTATAAGATGGAACCACTCAGGCTACCTAAGCCGCTGCTTCTATCTGTGAGCATCGCCGAAAACTGGGAGCTGTTTCGACAAAGGTTCGAGCTAATCCTGAGGCAACAGCGTCATCAAACGAACCAGGGTCGGAAGCCGTCAAGACTGCTCTGCTGCTGAGTGTAGCTGGGGGCGACGCCTTAGAAATCTTCAACAATGTCTTTTCGCCGAGGGAGAAGTACAGGATGGCTATGCAACGGTTGCAAAAACGTTCGAGGAATACAGTCGCGAACAGCAGATTGAGGTCTATGAAAGGTACATCTTCCGGGCACGAAGGCGTCTGGAGGCAGAGCCTTTCGAACATTTCCTGCGTGACGGGCGGAAACAAGCACGCTACTGCAACTTTGCGCAGTTAACCGATTCGATGATCCGGGATAACTTCGTGTTCAGAACAAATAATCTGAATTTGAGGGAGAAGATGCCTAAAGAAAAAAAAAAAAAAAAACCTAACGCTGCTCAAGGCCGAACCGATCTGCAAAGCAGCGGATGTATCGGCTCTGCAGAGCGAAGCCTGGGCACATGGGAAAAAGCAAGTGGCGCTCGTAAAGAAAAAAAAAAAAAGCAGCCGTACAAGTGTGGCAACTGCAATCGCCAGCATGGGCGTGGCAGGTGTCCGGCATTTGGAAAGTCGTATTTCAGGTGCCGAGGCACTAATCACTTTGCGGCCTGCTGCAAGACCCCCACGTCGGAGAAATTCTTGATGACCGCGACAACCTTAACATACTGGGTGTGAAGATTTGTAGCGTCAGCAGCCAGGCAGATTGGATCATCAACGCAAAGGTGGCCGACAAGACTGTCTTCTTGAAGGTGAACACGGGCTCGCAGGCTAACTTTCAGCCCAACTCGGTCACCCTAGGTACAGGAACAAGGAAAGCTTGACGCCAATCAGCTCTGTCCTTCGAGCATACTTCGGAGACATCATCAAGCACATCGGAGTAGTATATATAGTTTTACTATTTTTATTATGAGCTTCTCCCATATATTTTATCACTTGAGACACGGCCTCTTCATTTGTACACACGGCTCCCTTGGATGGTGCTGCTATCTCGTGGCTGCGATATAATTTCTTTTTAACGAAAAAAGAAGCAGGACGCCTCCTTGTTCTACGGTGGACCGAGTAAGTGGTCTTGCATTTTTAACCACAACACCGTAAATATTTCAAAATACAAATGTTTTGTGTTTATTTGTCTAAATAAGTGATTAGAAATGCCAACTTGACCAATAATTTGTACAGAAATGAGCGGATTATTAAAATGCAAAGAAGTTCTTGCGAGCGTGCGCGTTTGTACACAGCGTGTTCCAAGGACACTGTTTTGTGATACAATCGTTTTCTTTCTTTTGATTTGTGCCTGTGAAGTATGGGATTTTATAACAGAAATTTTCTTTTTCGTATATGTCCAAAACCGTGCCAAAACATGACATAAGCTTCCTGACTCTTCTGCCGAGCGGCTCTTTGAGTCAATCGTTAATGTTGACGTGTCGGAGGCCGAGCTCTCCGACGATGAAGTCAACGAAGTCACCGGAGGGGACACAACTAACGTGGTGTGTACCAAATGCACTGTTTTGTTTTGTATTGATAGCTAAAATACTTTTTAGGGAGCCGGTACAGATGGAGAGCCTGGTCCTTCCGAGGGTTCAACTGAGATTGACGACGACGTCGGAATTGACGAGGAACCACCTACCGATGAACCACCCGCCAAAACGAAGAAGCCGGTTGCAGGTTGATCTGCTAGACCGTTCCACCCGGTGGATACAAGGTGTATTTACCAGTCACTTTGTGGTTCAACTCCAGACGAGCCGCTGCAATACTTTATGCGGTACTTCACAGATGTAGTCTCTGAATACCTCACAAGGTTTACAAACATCTATGTCCTTCAAAATACGGGAGTTGAACTCTTTTGCTCAATTGTTGGAATCAAGAAGGTTTTCGGCATTCTCATGTACATGGGAATTTTGAAATTTCCAAGGGTGCGCATGTATTGGCAGGTTGTTACCCGCATCTCAGCTATAGCTATCGCAAACTCAATGCCTGTCGGCAGATTTTTTTTTTTGAAGATTCGTAGTGCTCTGCACATCACAGACCAGAATGTAGCAAGAGATCCGTCGAGCGCACACAAGTTCTGGAAGGTGAGGCCTCTTCTGGAGGCAGTTAGAACGCGGTGCCAGGAGCTGGAAGTACTTGAGAACAGTAGCATTGATGAGCAGATACTGCCTTTCGCAGGGAGGGTTGCTGAAAAAAAAAGTAATTAAAAGTAAGCCAAACACTCCGGGCGTTAAGATCTTCGTTCGATGCAGCAGTGATGGCTTGGCGCATGACATTGAAGTCTACCAGGGAAAGGGCACCGGCATTGACCCTCAGTACTCTCATATTGGACTCGACGGGTCTGTTGTGCTGAGACTCGTGGATAACTTTCCACATCACAAGAACCTCAGGTGTTTTTTTTTTATATAATTATTTCACCTCAGTTCCATTCCTGAGGGCGCTAAAGGAGGTAGGCATCCTAGCCACAGGAACAATCACATCAAACAGGATGAGTGGCTGTGAGCTGAAGGAATAAAAAGAGATGGTGAAAGATGAAAGGGGGACGATGGACACCAAGGTGACTGAAGAAAGAGACGTGGTGCTGATCCGGTGGAATGCCAACAACCTGGTGAATGTAGCGTCTACACAAGTTGGTGTGCGTGACCCCGGACATGTGAAAAGGTGAAATTGAGATTGAGTGCCCCCAAGCAATCTTGGAGTACAATAGGTACACGGGTGGTGTGGACAAGCTGGACTTCATTATGTCCCTTTACCCCATTCGTGCCAGGACGAAGAAATGGCCTGTGAGAGTAATCTCACATTTTGCCTCTTTTGCTGTTGCAAACTCCTGGCTACAGTATCTGAGGGATGCGACCGCAGAAGGCCTTCGGCGGAAGAGCATCAAGGATACGCTGGAATTTCAGACGAACGTTGCCCTCAGCCTGGTACTTTCCAATAAGCTAGTTGAAAAGAAGAGAGGACGGCCAAGCTCCGATAGTGCGCAGAAGCAATTGAAGCCAGCACAAAATGCAGAGCCTCTCCCAACGAACTCAGTGCGATTTGATTGCAAAGAGCACTGGCCACAACATTTCGCAGCATCGTTTCCACAACGTTGTCGAAAGGAAGGCTGCAGGTCAAAGGGGACGTGTGCGCTGCAGGAAATCTAGAGTTTTCCTGTGCTTGTCAGCTGCGAATGATTGCTTTTTTGAATTCCATACAAAGTAGTCATCCAACGGCTTTCTTTGGCGGGGTTCCAGACAGAAACATTGAAAGTGTAGTTGTTTTGTGCATTATGTTTAGAATAAAGTATAATCTTTCAGCCTTTCTGAATATGTTGGTGTTGTGTCACAGTGTATACAAATCAGGACGCCATCTAATTTTTTAATTTCTTGAGTTCTTGTCGCATTCATTTTTTAAATTAAAATATACCTTCCTCAGCATATATACTAGGAGGTTTGCATTTTTTACCCCAGTTTTACATATTACGTGACTGAAGGGGTTAGATAAAGCCACTTCGTTCATTTGCCCGTTTGGCTCGCCTTTCGGTCGTCACCGCCGTTTGAGGCTTCTCTTTGTGATCGCATCGGCGCCTGAGGTTTTGAAAAAAATAATAAGCGAGATATTTGACTCGGCCCCCAGAATATGTGTATACATTGACAATATTTTGATCTAGGGAGCAACGCAAGAAAAACAAGATGTGCCCCTCCGAAACGCATTGCATTTCGCCAAGCGGGCAGGTTTGACATTCAACGTTGACAAGTGCAGTTTGGGCTAACAAAGGTTACTACTTGCGCGACGTCATCAGCCTGGAAGGGATAGGGCCAAGCTCCGCATTATTCACGTCGCTAGGTGAAATGCCGTGCCCACGGACAGAGGGACCCGTTCATAGAATGCTTGGAGTAGCCAACAACTCTAAAAAAGTACTTGCCAAATTTAGTGAGCGAAAACAGAACTTTCGCGCGGTTCATAAAAAAATACACAGTCTTCGACTGGACAGGCAACCACTCTAAGGAATGGAAGTAACTTTGCGTAGTGCTTGCTAGCGCATCTTTGCTGACTATCTTTGATTCAGCCCGAGAAACGAAAATTTCTTCTGACGCATCAAAAAATGGGTTGGGAGCCGCACCTCTACAGCTTCACGGCGACAGCCGGCGGCCTGTGGCCTACGCATCACGGGTCATAACGGGCTCAGAACAAAGATATTCGCAGATTGAAAAGAAAGCGATGGATGTCACCATTGAGTGCGAGAAATTCCACCTACTTTGTGTATGGGCGTAAGATACGAATCGAAACATACCGCCGACCACTGATCGCGATTGCTTCAAAAGGGATTGGCGACATTCCGCCACGACTTCAGCGTTTTTTCCTGCGATTACTTATGCACGATTATGCACTTCAATTCGTACCGAGAAAACTGCTGCTCCTCGCCAACATGCTGTCAAGGTCATCGCCAGTCAAGACTGAGGACACCGCCGGCTCCACTGTAGTTGTTTAAGTCCCCGCTCTGAGCGTAGTCTCAGACTTGGTAAGCGAATACAGCTTGAACCGCCTGGCAGATGCGACCGCGAACGACCCGGACGTACAGTCAATTATACGCTACATGAAGGGCAGGGGTGATGTGGAAGGGTGGAGAGTTACTCCGACGCACTTATTGAGTTTGTTTATCGCAACCACCACCAGGGTATTATTTCCAGCTTCTGGCTGGCCACATTCGAATTTGTGAAAACGCCCTAGGACACGCCTTTCCCGATTTCGGCCAATGGCGCCTGATGATTGGTCTCCTATATATCCCAACGATTGGCCAAACTCTCTACATATACGGCTCTGCACACGACCGGCTGGCTTGCGGAATAGAATATGCCCTTGTGACCTTTGTGAACGCTTCCCTTAAAATAGTTAAATCGCTGACCTAAATTTTTGGTTAAGAGGTCAGTCTCATTCCCCTTGACTTGGCCTTGTTTTTAAAGGCAGTGGTAGGGAACGCTCTAGTCGAAAAAGGACAGCTGTCATCGATTCTATCTCCTATGTTTGTTTCATATAGAGCTAAACATGAATGAAAGACGTTTACAATCCTTTGTAACGCCGAATTAGACCGCAGCACTTGAAGAGGAGTAGGGGAAGCTACGGAGAGGAGGGCATGCCCCTCCTCCTCATCCGTACCCGATCCTCCTCCTCTCCTGCTCCCCTCTCATTTAGCGGGAAATTTACGCTAAATTCCCCGCTAAATTTAGAGAAGAAAATATTACCCGATAAATTTAGTGGGGAATTTTTTTTCGCTAAATGCGGGAAAGTTTTCCCGATAAAGTTAGCGGAGAAAAGTTTCCGCTAAATTTAGCGGGGAATTTTTTTCCCTAAACTTAGTGACCACATTTTTCAGCTAAATTTACCAGGGAAATTTACACATAATGCAACGCGAGGTTACGTCACGAGTGACGTCACGAGTGACCCTCATGACGTCACACGTGACGTCATTATGGGAAACGTCCCATAATGCAACGAGCGTTTACGCCGACGGCGACGCCACTCAAGCCGGAAACGGGCGCCTAAGAGCTGCGCTCTAAAAACGTTGTATGGATTACTTTCGCAAACATATCGTACGTAGGCTTTGTTATTTGTATGCCCTGTTTCTTCCGGCATGACCGTACGTCAATACCTTCGATCTAGAGCAGCTCGTTGGAGCTACCCGATGCCGGTCCGAGCTTCCTCTGCCGAGTGTCTCGACAGCATCGAGTCGCAGTAAAAAGATTGGTCCCGAAGAGCTTAACAAGATGCGGGAAAACAGCGCGGTTTCAGCGCTTCGATCGGACACTCGCCTGTCCGCTCCGAGTGTGTACAGGTATTTACGTTGCTCTTGCTGACATCCTCGCAGTTCAAACGTATCTACTTGAATGTCGGCTCACTCCTGCATCCCCGAGGTCACAAGAAACACCGCGGTGATTTGCTTACATGTGCGCCGCTTTTGCAAACGAGCGGTGCGGGCCGTCTCCTTTTAGCTGTGATGATAGTTGTGTCGACTTTGTAGTGATCGAGTTCGTATAAGTCGACGAAGGTAATTAGCACGGCCTCGGCATTTTGGCCCGTTTAAATCGTGGTAGCGTCGACATTTCACTGCACGGACACGGTCCCCAGGAAAGCGTTGGCGGAAAGCCGCCTAGCGTTTGTAGTTATTCAGAATCCAGGTGCTCCGAACTATGTCCAGCTCTTCCATTCGCTGTTCGTATTGCCGAAGCTGCTGTCGCTATAGCAACAGCCCGCTCTCGCGTACGAGAGCTGCACTTTCCTCCTCTCACAAAAGAACTTAGTTCGTGAATATTGATTTCTCCACTTTTTACGATGTGCGTAACTTACGACCTTCTTAGCTAAGTTGTCGTACCCTAAGAAGCTCTTCGTGAACCTGCCCTTTGTTATCTCAATGAATAAACCTCTCGAAAATGACTAATAAGGTACCTGTTACTTATTCGCGATGCGTAGTTTTTACACAAAACGTTTGGTCGGTTTTGAGGTGGAACATTACATGGCGTCTCAAATAGCAACGAGGCTCTTTAAATCGACCGCAAAATAGGTTTCTTAACCTATCGCGCGACGATTTTGTGCAGCGTTGCCCACAGGTGGTGCATTGCTTAACTCCTATAGAAACGCAGTGAAGCCCCCGGTCTTCCAACAACAGTGCGCCGTTTGGCACGGGAGACAAGAGATGGCGCAAGCGGTTACGACGCCAACTGCCGCAAACGAATGAACATACGGCGCCGAGAGCTTATGTCAAATATAGCAGACGATGTTTTCGCCTCAAAAGAGGCACGAGCTTTTTCGACGTCATTTACCAAAGCATAATTTTATCATCCTTACTCATAAAATATATTGAATGGACATATAATCGAGTTAAAAATGCTTTGTCGGGTTATTTTGACTGCTTTTTCCGGGGTACTTATGTCGTCTGCTTTGCAGTTCCTTGTTATTACCGTGCCTGTTTTTGGTTCTGCGACTGTCACCGCCTGAGGAACGCGCGCCGCTTTTGAGCCGAAAATATCGTCTTCTAAAGACGCCGGCTGTCGGCGCCGTATGCTCGTTTGTTGGCGGCAGTTGGCGTCGCGACCGCTTGCGCCATCTCTTGTCTCCAGTGCCAAACGGCGCCCTATTGTTTGAAGACCGGTGGCTTTGCTGTGTTTCCATAGAGGTTAAGACCTTTTTTTTTTTACTTTTTCCTCGGGTAAGTTCGCTCTTTGCCAATTTTATAGAAAAGATGCACCATGTGCGGGCAACGCTGCACAAAATCGTTGCGCGATAGTTTAAGCAACCGATTTTTGTGGTAGATTTAAAGAGCCTGGTCGCTATTTGAGACACTGTAGAAACACTGAGCGAAAACTTCCTTAAATGCACGTATCACATGTTTTGTCTTAAGAGGCACCAGCAGTTTGAACCCCTATTGGTCGTACGGACGCCTGACGTGAGAAAGTAGGACATATATAGTCACTGGCAGAGTGGTAGCAGAGAGCATCAAAGAGGCCATTTATCGGTGAACCTGGACTTCAGCGCATAGCTTTTGCAGCGGCAATAGAGGACCCGAAACACACTTGTTCTCTTGGGAGAAGCGTGTTTCGGCGTCTCGCCGCAGCGGGGCGCCAGTCACGTGGACTCTCCTCTCATCCGTTGTCTGCCGCTGTACCTTTTCCATTTCGGCGGCCGCTTCTCGTGGCGATCTGCCAGGCTTTGTCAGTATATAGGAGATTATACCAGAACTTATGCCAGAACACTTCAGCGCCTTTGGGCTTCGGACGCACACGCCTACCCGAAGCACGACGGAGGGCAACAAACTCGTGTCGGAGGCAGGACATTCCAATGTGGCGCCCGCTCTTCTTGATCCGCCAGTGACTTTTACATTAAAGAGAGGTAAAGCCGCACCGACAAATCATATCACGGTGGTCTCAACTGCTATATGCTACTACTATATGTTATTCAGAAACCAAAAGGGGGCCATCCAATTGTCATTCACCATTTCGAATTAAGGAGGTCTTCCCAAGGCAAACATGTACATTTTGAGGGCCCCCAATTAATTTTTATCATCATGTATGCAAGGCAAAACCCGAAGTATTTTCTGTGAACCCAGTGAGGTTTCAGCCTAGATGTTCGATGTAAATTGTCGCTCACGGCACAGATATTGGTCCGTTTTTCATAAATGTCGTGACAGATTTTTTTGCTTTTAGAGCGCAGCTCTTAGGCGCCCGTTTCCGGCTTGAGCGGCGTCGCCGTCGGCGTCGCCGTCGCCGTCGCCGTCGGCGTAACCGCGCAGGTGCATGTTGGGACATGCACCGCGCGAGCCCCCCCCCCTCCCCAAGCGGTGCATGCTGGGACAAGCACCGCGCGAGCTCCCCCCCCCCCCCCGAGGTCACGTGACCTCTCCCTTCGAGGTCACGTGACCCCCCCCCCCCCCCCGGAGGAGATTGAAGGATGAGGGGAAGAGGAGAAGGAGGAGGATCAGGAGGGGTATACCCTCCCCTGAGTACCCTTCCCTCCTCCTCCTCCTCAAGAGCTGCGCTCCAATTCGGCATTACAGGGAGTTGTAAACGGCTTTCATTTTTGTTTAAAAAATCTAACTTAGTGAACAAGATGCGGATCTTGCCTATCAGTAGTTCATTTGCACATAGATATATTTTCTTCCAACACCGAAGAGAAATCGCTGAAAGCTTCAATTTACGCTGGGACGGGCGCACAGCAGTCTTTTGCTACTACGCCGGATCAATACCATTTTATCTTTCTTTTTTTTCTCGATGGTGCTCTGATATATTAAACTAAGTTCACTGTAAGTACAAAATAAGCCCGGAAAACAAAAGTGATAACAAGTTTACTAAGAAATGCCGTTAAACAGAATTGGTGTCTTACTCGTGCATGTTTCCCAGCACAGTTTTGCCGTAGGAAAGCTGTTTCCACCATCATCACAGCCTGGAAACTCTTCGCACCTATCAGTACGTTTATTATATCCATACCTACGCGTAACAGTATGGCAAGTAGTCAGATTCTGTATAGGCATACTACATTTGTTTTGAATGAATCCTGTTGGGGAAAAGCCAGTTTGGAAATTAGCATATTAAAGGTGATCCTTTCCTTCCCGTGTAAAAAAAAGTTTCAGAAACGTGCCATCCCATTATCTCTTAATATAAAACATACGAGCGTAATAACATATTGTGAGAAGTATTATAATAATATCCGAGGAAAAACGCTCCCAATTCCAATTCACAGCTTGAGTTCCTGTTCTTCTTTCTCCAGTATATATACGAGATGTAATCAAAAAGTTCTGAGCTTGATTATGTAGCGTAAAACGAGAGGCAGCAAAGTGATCCGCGCACATCTGTCGAAGGCAAAGACCTTTCTGCGTCATTATGCCGAAGGGCGTCGTTTGTGAACATTTGGAACTGCGTTACACGAGTTTCTTTGACCACGTAAAAGAGCTTAATGGCGATCTTTCCATAGACTGGAAACAAAAGCGAGAGTGAACATCAATTTTACGTCAAACTCGGCAATCTAAAGCAGAGACATCTGAATTTTTTTAAAATGCTTGTGTCAAAACGTAGAGAGGTGTGCAAGGTGTTTTGAGTGTCACTCGCGCCTCAAGAATGGAAGATCACCATTTAAGTCAAAGAAAGATCGGATATAGGGTCCCCCTACCGCTGCTCGTCTTGCAGCGATGTTCTACCGTTCCTGAAGCGCGAGTACCACTTAAAACACTTCGCACAATTCACTGCTTTTTGACACAAGCCTGCTGAATCGTTTTAAATGTCTCTGTTTTAAATTTGCCGAGTTGCAATTGATGTTCGCTCTCACTTTGGTTGGCAGTCTATGGTGAATTCGCCATTGTGCCCGTGCCTGTTTTCCCAAGAACTCGTGCAGCGCAGCTCCAAATATTCATGGAGCGACGCCCTTTGGCATAATGACGCAGCAAGGTCCCTGCCTTCGACTGCTGCTCGCGAATCACTGTGCTGCTTTCTCTTTTTACGCTACAAAATCAGCCCCTGTATTTTTTTATCACACCTCGTGCAGGCTGCAGCTATCCTAGACTTTGGTTATTTTTCCAACCCAGATTACGGGTTTTCCATCATGTTCAATATGCAGCACGTGGGCTGAAATCTAGGCATTTTTTAATGCAGTTTGAATATTCTTTACAGACTGATAAACAAGCCGCAATGGTTTCCCTCAGACTCCCGACGCTCCACAGCTGCAATGAAAGCGAAGGAAGCACCGAATGTTACCAGAAAGTAGGTCATGTAGCCTTCTCTATCTATCTATTTGCAAGGGGCATAAATCACCGGCTTAGAATGGTGAATTGAATAAAATGCGAATAAAGCAAAATAGAAAAGATTGGTCTAATACACAAACGTATCGGACAAAGATTAATAATAAACGTTTCTACTCCAAAATTTAATTTTTTTTGTCTTAAACGATTTAACACACAACTAACAATTGGGAAACTTGGAGACCAATCACGCTCCTTGATTTCATTTTAAAAATACATTGCAATATTTAAAAAAATATATATATAGTATTTGTTTTTTTTTGCAGAGAAAACCGTCCACGTTTTATTCCAATATTTTGAAATACACTATTGTTGATGTATTGCTATACACGGCGATAATTATTCCGTGTTGCGTTCTCAAGGATCACGTGGTTTCCAGAGTACTGCAGCCAGTGCTGTGAGAGCACATACCCTATTCTCGTATTCTGTGTTCTTGCGTTTTTGTTGTTTTTTTTTTTGCGAAAGAAACGCCGAAAAAGAAGTCACCCGCTCTCTCAAACTTTGTTGAATAATAATTGGGGTTGTGGGGATATTTAGACAGCGTGTAGTTGGTCAGCCATTTCAAAGTTGCGACGAGTCTCCCAGTTGTAGATGATAAATTTAGCCAGTGCAGTACAACCGCTAGCCTGAGGTCTTTAACGTGCATCACGCAGTAGTAATACACGACCGCACGCCGGTATGATGCTCATCCAGATCGAAACGAGCAGGGATAGGGATCGAACTTCGTAGACAAAGGTGGAGCACTGCGTAAACTAAAAAAAATCCTTAAGGACGTAACACAAGTAGAAGTGGTCACGGAATATATATCAAATACTTATAATTCCTTCTGCATTTAACGTTAGAGCAATAACCATCCAATATAAAATTTTGTTTTATTGCAGCACCACCGCAAGTGTTTCGCGATTTATAATAGAGACTGTTTGGATATTTATCCCCACCTATAGCCTTATTAAAAATCCGCTTATTTCAAATCGTTCTGCAAAACACTGGGAGCTCATCGCTTGGAGCCTGTTTTTAGAAACACAAAGTCAATGTATATCAAAAGAATATAGTTAAACAAAACAAATGTTTAACTATGATGAACCAACTAGCCCAACAACGTACCCTACTAAAATAAAACAAATTTGAGCAGGAAATAATATTGGAAGCTAATGTTTTCACATCGTCCTAAATGCGTAAGATTTGAGACGCAATTCGTGATGATCGATATAAGCTTGAACTGTATGGCGTGGAATAACTCCACTCATTACAGAAACTCAACACAAATTATCAACATGCAGGTTCTGCTGTTTTATAAAAAGAACAATAAACTATAGATTCAAGAGCATGAGGGAGACAGAGAGACACGTTGACGGCATTTATTTTTATGCATGGCGGCTTTCGGAGATATTGGTGAGTGACGACTTTGTTTTCCGCGAAGGCAGACCGAGTGAATAAATGCCAGGCTCATGATAAACGCCCGAGAGATGTGCAACGCTGCTTCTGGCTCGAAATCTCCAGCGGAATCCTTGACGGTGTCATTTGTCTACCACTCGTATTACGTCATAGTCCGCTATACATTCCAGTGCGCAGAAGCAGTTTCCCCGATTTCTCCGGTTCTTTCGCGTCCTGATCGATTGCGCCAGCCAAAGTGGTCAGGAACATAAAGGAATATCGGCTGATAATTGATATTTCTGTATATATACCTGTCTTTATTTGAACTTCAGACAGGCCTCAGCTTGAAAAGTCGGCGTGTTGGCAGGCAAGATAGCCCCGGCAGACGCCGCAGGGCGGATTTGAAAAGGGACAAAACAGAGTGAGCTTTAATTTAATCCTCCGAATTACATTCCCGATTGGACTTCTTGAGTTCTGTTGTCGACTGAGCCATCGGCTTGCTTTTGCGTTTTACGAACACTAAAGACGACGCTAATAAAAGATAGGTTATGTGAATGCGAATAGGGAGAACGTGTCACGTGTGCGGTGTGTGTCACCAAGAGGGCCGCAGACGGCTTATTGACGTTGCATTTCGTCAGCTGGAACACTTTGATTGATAGCGTGTTCGAATGTAACGTCATGTGCAGGAGCCCTATTCCTACTCTAGCATCTTAAGTTCATTGGACACAATTAAGTGCGGCTGTGTAAACTAATATTTGCGTCTCATATTCAAGCTCTTAATATGCTTATATTAGTCATTCCGCCTGACGTAAATTTCGGTTTCAAATCCCGCAGAGACGTGATAAAAAACTACGAAATCTCAAGTCAATGAAGCGCCTACAGTCTTAACCACTTTCACTCTGCCATTTTCCCTATTTACGAGCCCGTAAGTGATTTTTTCTTAGCCTTATCTTTAATGTTGGTAAAACGCAGAAGCAAACTGATGGCTCCACCTACAAAACGACCCAAAAATTATAATCGGGAATGTACTTGGAAGATTTAAACTTAAGCTTACTCCCTATATTTTTTCCTTGGTGCCAATCGGTTGCCTCTACCGGCGCTTTTTACATTTGATGCTTCTTCACGTTCCTAACAACTCTGTCTGGTACAGTCGACCACGACGCAAAACAGCTTCGGCCGATCTGGCAAACACTGCCTGCGCGAATAAAAAGTAATGGAGCGAAAGCAGTCAAAACTCGACGACATAAATGCCGCTGAAATTTCAAGCCAGGTGTAGTGTTGCATTATGGTCTCGTGTAAGGAATTTGCACATTTCTCTTATGTTGAATCCCTGAAGCTTCTCTACCGAAAGGGTGACGTCGGGAACTTCTTCATTGCACCCTCAAGATCTTTGTTATATTTGAAAACTTTTTTAAGGAAATAAAATCATCTTACTTCCACATCGCTGGTTGCAGTCACTGAATGAAAAAAAAGCGTTGCCCTGGCCGTTTGGGCACTCATAAGAAAGCATTTTTAGACAGCTTTCTTTTTTGTGATTGTAGTAATACCACAGGCGGTCACCTTCTTTACACGGGCGCCCAATCGACTTTCCGCAGGGTCCCATATCTGGAACTTAAAAGAAAACACGTAGGTGCTGAATGAATAACAAGGCAACCAGCGAACTCCTTGTGTTTTGCATCAAATTTTCTATTTGAGCAGTTTGCGCACACTGTTTAGTAGAGTGATATGCTGCTTTGTACATAAGTCAGATGAGCCTGCATTCTGCTATGAGCACAATCATTAACATCTGACACAAATATTTGTCACAAGTGAACAAAACACGGTTGACCGTTTTTCTGGGACCGGCAGTAGTTTGACATGCGCACACGGTAGTTTTCTATAACAATATAAAATATATAACATTACAGCCCACGAGCAGATGGGGAAAAGAGGCCGACGACACTAAGCAAAAGCTTCTGAGCAAACCTATGAAAACTTTTCTGTATTTATAATTTTTCTAAGAGGAGGAGGGGGGGGGGGCGGTTTAACCGAACTTTGTTTGCTGCTATTTCCCTTTCATTTTGTGTGCGGTTAGCAGTGGCCCCCAAATTGGTTCATGTTTGGTTGACGCCTTGTGACTTTTTGTTGGTGTCCTTGACTGTCTTTGTACATTTGTCCATAGCTCCTAGTTTCTTCGTGGTTTCTTTTGCTGAGTTTGTCGTTTAGTGTATACTTCTGCTAGGTCGTGGGCCTTTTAAGAAGGTCATGGGTTAATAAACTCTAACTGTTTTGGAGTTTCGAGTAGTCCGTTCGTTGATATCCCTCTTCATCTAGAATACTATGTCTATCTGAAACCAGCTTGCCTGTATTCTCGCTGTATTTTTTTTTTAATGCGCGCAGCATTATTCATATAAGGTATAGCCACGTCGAATGAACGTGTGATTGCGGGTTTTTTGATGCTGGTGAAAGGAATTGGTGAAACGAAACAGCGTGTCTTCTTCGCTCGGAATAATTTTAGGTTTTGGTTATCTCGTCCAAAGCAGTGATTGGACATCAGCTAAAAACCAAGTGACTTGTAAAACGTCAATTGCACTGTACCGAAAATAGCGCGCTTACGCGGTGAAGGTTTTAAGTTAATAAGCCACACCCAGCGGTATAGCATTAGCTTCACAAATAAGCTTGGTCCATAGGGTAGTGTCCCAAAAGCCCCTGTAACGTCGTTTGCGCCAATGTGAGGTGCTGTTTCTTAACCAAGCGGTGCCGTGTGGAGTCAAGTATATTTGCTAGAACTTGATACAAAATAGAAAATAAAATACATAGGACGGACAGATCACGGATGTTTTGCACCAGTAATGTTTCCTAATACTAATTATGCATGTTATTACGCTTGCAGGCGGAACTTTAAAGCCGAACTAAATAATATTTGGGAAACTTATACTCTTATCCTATTACAGCACTATAAGAAATATGGAGAGTCTGCTTTCCCGCTAAGCACTTTGGAGAACCAAGCGCTGGAACCTACGGATAGAGCTTGGCGAATTACGGGGTTTAGAATAGCTTTGTAGTTAAAAAAAGAAGAGAATCTGTGCTGTGGCACTAAGCATGGTGAAGCGTCATGCACATCGCCACAGCGCGCTTATTTATGTGTAATATTTTCCGCCTCGTGGTTTTCAGGGCTCTCTCGATTGCATGCGGCAATTTTCTTTCCCAATTGCTCTGCGGGAAAGTAGACGCTTCAGGTTTCTTAGAGTGGGGGCTATGATGTTCATGAGACATTTCTCATGGAACTGCTTGGGATTGCCGCAGGCAATACTTTTGCATTGCTTATTTATTTGTGACAACGTTGGTAGCTCATTATTCACAGAGAACATTTCGCTGGTAACGCAAACAAGCACTGTTGAAATAAAAATCACAAAAAATCGGTGACGTGTTTACTTGGAAAGATTGAAATTTTGTTCACGATCGTCACCAGCCAATCTTTTTTTTCCATATAACGAAAGTGTAATATTGCAAATATGCTGCGTCTCCGAGATTATTTTAGTGGGCATTCAACACGGCTCAATTTTTAATAAGGATGTGAACATAGTATAATCCATCACTTGACACCATAATAAATGTCAAAAATGCAAAAAACAAAACAAATTCAGAAGTTGCATATTTAATATGGTACTTAATGAACATACAAATCTCGGCATTTCAAGATGGTCGCAGGCGGTACCATGTAAGAACAGCGCAATCCTAGGTTCAGTTTTGATGCAAGAGCAAATAATAATTTCCGCAACAAGCTATATACCTTAGTGCTAATAAAAATTGTGAAAAACGTACTACGTTGAAATAAAAAGACCGCGCATATTTTATTTTAACCGTCATGTTTGCAATTTTAGCCAAAGAAAGCTCTATACTTACGTTTACACGTTGATTCGCATTGATTTTTGGAATTGAATACGTTAATATCCTTTCCGATTTTACTACTCCAACGAAAGTTTACGCATTGTGCAATGGAAGCGTTGTAGGTCCATTTTGCAGAAGTACTTCGAGTACTAGCTTGAGGCTGTTCGAAACAGAAACTAGGAACTTCTCCTTAAAATATTCATATTTTAAGGTGAGGTTTCCATTGTGTAAGAAGAATTTTATTTAGGAGCTCAAAAAATAAAGTATACACTGTCGCAATGTTTTCATGCGGATCCCTCGTACATTAACGAAACGGAAATAATTCACGGAAAAGTATTTTATCGGCATAACATTATATTCGAATAAATGTGGCAGATAATTGCACATGGAAGCACGTTCAGATGTTTCGTATAAAAACTGTGTTTAACTAGCTATTTATTTGGCGTTCAGTTTAAAACAATTAACGATATTTAAAGTACATTTCTCAGAGTCAGTTAAGTAACATAATAAAACTGACAGATTGGTTATAGTTACAGACATGCAGATAGGCAGAGCAAACAAGCAGAAACAGGTTAAAACAATTTTTTAAGATACTACGTGGATTTTAAAAATAGTTACGTAACATTTGAAAGAAAAAAATATTAATAAAACATTGAACCTAATCATTATTTCCACGTGTTTACAAACGAAAAGCCATTGTGTACCTCCAAGAATTTTAACTGTTTGAACACAACACTGCAATTTTATTACGTGATGAAAAGCGCATTTATGTTGATACATTGTTTCAGTAAGCTCTATTTATAAAAACGTATTGTCTGTGATGAATACTGTTGTTAGAATAACGTAGTTGGTGGCGATGGACTTAAGGGCGTATGTATAATGCAATATTAGTGTACGACCCAACTTAAAGGGAAGCTAAAGAAGTCCTTAAAACAAAAAATTGAGTTAGAGCTGAATTCTAGATTATTTTTATCCCGAGAATCAGAATATCACCTTCGTTTTCCTCCAAGAAGTAATTAAACACGAGAAAACGCGAAAAACCTCTGACCAGTCGTGACGTCCTACTAGGATCCTTGATCCGCCAAGCGCGTGTAGCTCGCGTGGGCAGCGTGTGTAATAACAAGCTTGCCAGATATATTCGCCCGCAGTTACACAGTCGTGACGTCTTTTTCTCACCTTTTTGAAAATAGAAAGAGTGCGCGTGAATAGATTTGATAGGCGCTCAAGATGCGCGAGAGCGGAGATTTAGAAATCTCCTGATATGACGTCACGCTCAGCGCTTGCAGCGGCGAGGACCCGAAACCCACTTGTTTGCTCGGGACAAGGTGTGTTTCGGAGCCTCGCCACAGTGGGGCGCCAGTCACATGGCTCTCCTCTCAGCCGTTGTCTGCCGCTCCACCTTTCCCATCTCGGCGGCCACTTCTCGTGGCGATCTGCCAGGCTTTGTCAATAGATAGGAGGCTATGCACCAGCACGCTCCCCATGCCTTCCGCCGTGCTTTGGCTGAAGGCGCGCGCACGAGGTGCACGAGCCGCCGAAGAGTGGTCGAAGGTAGGAAGCTCGCGCTGAACGCGAGGCAACTCCTTCCTGCCATTCTCCTTACGGCAGTGATTATGCGTCCAGAGCTCATGCCTCAACTGAGTGTCCTCTGGCGGATTACACCTCCGGAGACAAAAGTAAATAGGCTTAACAAATACTCAGCGAAAGTTATAACTGTGACAAGAGGTAACTCACCCCTGCACACTTGGTTACATTCAGATTCGGACTCGAATCTGTTTTCATCCGGCGCTCCCTCAGCAGATCCAAAGACAAATATGGAGCATTTTCCGACAGTATTATCATAAACCCATCCTCGAACATGCGCTCTGCCTCTTCCCACTTTCGGAGTAAGAGAGCAAACATTTCTCCTGGACTTTGACAGGCAGTTGGCAAAAGCTGGAAACGTGTCAAACTTATTTTGAGTAAACTAAGACCGGGCTTGACAGGGACTTAAATTTCCTTATTCCTGTGTAACGACTGCTACTTAAAAAGTTTGGAGTTTTTTATCTTAAGTAACCACTTCCACCTCCACCCTCGTTATTATCGTGGTTGCTAAATAAACGCTGTGTATACCTAAATTTATAACACAATACCACGTAAAATGTAATTTGCAATCAGTATTTTGCACACCGACTTGCATCATTTCTATAAGTTCAATCAAACATAAGAAACTACATCGCCATTACATCAATGTATACTATATCCTTCAAAAGTATTTTGGTGTTGCCACCACACCTATTTATTGCGAACTCGGAAAGGGTTATCAGGATGCTTGTCTGTTATTGATAGAATTTGCTGAAATATAAACTGATCTTGACACCGTGACATTTGGTGTGTATTTATCATGCCTTGCAAACTATATACATCGAAATTGCTATGCAATACCCCGATTGAAGATGAAACATTTTTATTATGAGCATTTAATTACACTTAAAAAATACCATTCTAAGCGTAATCATAACTAGAGACAACGCCAATTATAATATTGGAACAAATGTAACGTGTCCTGGCAACCTTTTTTTTGCTTTCTTGTTGCTTTACTAGGATACTGCTCACTAAAAGAAGCTTTAAGGTATAGAAGTTTGAAAAACCTTTTTTTCAATACGTACACGGTAATGTTCTTGGGATGTTCGTTGTAAAATAAGAGTATGCAACGTCATGCCATAAGAAGCATCCAACGCACGAAAGCAGGACTAACGCTCTGATGTTTCAAAGTGTGTGCCTTTCATCTGTGGCATCATTTTCTAGCACCGGTAGCGTTAGACTGCGAGTATGTTTCCACCTACACATCACTTTATTTCTTGTTCTTTCTTGCGGAACACGTTTATTGCAGCGACCGAATTTGCTCCCCTGAGGAAGGCCGTGTTCACTTAATCTGCCGCCTGCCATGCCTGTCGCAAATGCGCGGCTGGAGCCTCTTTGAGCTTCACGGATATGACGAGATTCCGCGGCACATCCCGCTCCTGCACTTCGTTCATCAGCCCATCGGTCTGGCTGCCTCGTAGCTGCATTTAATAACCATCATTGCCTTGATATGATCAGCGTACTCAAAGCAGAAGCTTTTTCTAGCAGCCATTACTTTACAACTACATAAAAGCCATCTTTGGCAACATTTTATCCACTGTGCGAAAAAAGACCAACAACCTGAAAACGGGGCATAACTTCTGTACGGACCACTCACATCTAAATGAGAAGCAATTTTATTCCACGACTTGTTCTCGTAGGCTGTGCAGATCCTCTTGTATACCGCGAAACCGCAGGGGGCGTTGGGTAGGCATCGTGGTTGCCATTTGCGACACGGAGAGGGTGTGGAGGTCGGCGAACATCATTTCGGCATTGTGCACAAATTAGCTAGCGAAAAGTGGAAGCTTATTTTGGCGCGAGAAATTGGTCAAAAACCGATCGCGCTCACCGCAGAATTCTAATTTCCAGTTTCAGAATTCCCACATATTCTTATTCCTTTTGAACGCAAGTCTGAACGTACCATTAGGCGGGATGGAAAGTAATTTGTCAGTTTCAAAGTCAGGCGTCAAGAAAGTACCTGTCATAATTTCGAATGGCGTTGAATTTTTGCAAATTGTGAACACTTACTTCAATAGTAATATCTACCATTACAACGATAATTGCTGCATGACCCGTTAAAGTATTAAGCCTGCAACAACATAAAATAGCATTTAGTTTTACTTCTGGACACAACAAAAGTTCTCGTTTATCCTATACCTAGGGCTCCGTGTTTTTGGATGAATTCGAAAAACTCCGAAAAACACCCGCGGTAAAATTTTTGTCAATTCGGATTTCTCCAATAAACTCCGAATTGTTATGTGCCCATGCCACCCCACCACAATTTTTTTTTTTTTTTAAGTTTCAGCAGTGCAGGATTAATGGTCCTGGGAAAATGACACCATAATTATCTTCCAAGCCTCGGATCGTTGTCAAAAGGGGGTGTTACGGCTTGTCTCGTCAAGGTTGGTTCAGGGAAGCAGGTCATCGTACCATTCGTGTCACGACAAAAGCCACTCTTTTGGTTTCCAGTTTGGGCCATGGGATTTGGGATTTAGAGGAAGGAGAGGGTTTTTTTCTGGGGGTATCAATGAAAGCTATGGACCATAGAGATTGTGTAAAATAGGAAAGCGGGGCAGTTGAAACTTCTCTATTATATCCTTAACCACTCCACATCGCGCGGCCGCGGGATAGATTGATGGGAGGACTACGAGCTTCCTTGCGGCTACCTCCGTCATTTTATTGATTTTAAGGTATCGACGTTTATCGAAGCCACACTTGTGTGCGACTTTTGTCGTGGGACAAATTAGTATTGCCAATGACACCAACGCCAAATTCAACTGAAGAAATCCTAATATATACAAGCGCGTTTTATTTTTTATCTGGCATACGTTGGCATCTGATTATTATTTATTATTTTTTATTAGGAAACACTGCATAATTAATCTCCGAATTTCGGAGAATTGGGGATTTACGAAAAATAAACTCCGATAAACACCGAAATTTTGCTAAAAAATAAACTCCGAAAAACACCCTCCGAATTTAAAAAAAAAATAAACTCAGAAAACACGGAGCCCTACCTGTACCTTATTGGACGAGAGAATCGGTGTGCTGGGCTCCATGCCTTTCCAGAAAAAAAACTGTCTGTAAGTAACGGCACCCGGTTTTTTACTGTTTTTTAAATGTCAAACTTCCGACGCAGCGAAGCGCTCAACTGTCAAACTTCCGATGTGCGGTAGTTTGACAGTGAGCGCAGCGCCATCGCCGAACATTGCGATACCCTTGACCATCGCATTGACTTCGTGAGCGCGCAGGTGGTGGACACAGAGCCTAATTTTCGAAGACTTTTTGTTGAAATCGTGGCAAGTCCAGCATACGCCAGGAAACCTAAACAGGTATCTTGGCGCTTTGCCCTCTGTGTAGGCACATGGCCTCCGTGACCGGACGGAAAAGCTGAAAAGATGACCGTCTCCATAACTAAAAAGTTATTTTACATTTTTTTTTTAATTTCCTAGTTTTCCTTTTTTAGTGTACTTTCCTTTTCTTTTTTGAAGACGAAGAGGTTAGGAGCTGCTGCTGTTCCGCGTGCTTTCAGTCACCCATGAAGAAGAAACCGAATTGGTTTCGAAATGTCGGGTTTCCTTTCCAGTATTGGTTGGAGCTACATTATCGGACTTTAACGTATCAAAACACAGCACCGGCCGGTCGTTTATTGCCGAATATTTTAAGTTGCCTCACAAAGTTCCACATTTGGTCTCAGCAATATCAAGATAATGTGTTACGATGGCTACACTTGTTTGAGGATTCAGTACAAAATTTATCATTACACATTTCGCTTAAAACACTTACATTTATGTGATCACAAAATTAATATTTTTGAGAGAACCAATGTTTGCTTAACCCAGGTAAATTATGTTATCTATGACCACCCGGAAAGCAGCAAAGCGCACTTTTACTAGGGTTGCCTATCCTTCATCCGAGCATTGGTTCAGCGTGAGATATCACCGGGATTTCAGTACAGCAAAAATAAGGTTCGGAACATATTGGGATGAGCTTACGTGCTCAGGCCTGGGGAAACATACTGTTGACGCATCATGAAAAAGTGGAGTTTAATTATTACAGTAAAATGGCATTCGGCCGAAAAATGTCATGCACGTAGAAAACTAGGCAATATTTTCTACAGCAGAAGGCACGCAGTCGTGGAGGAGAAGTTATCACTAGATATGACAAAACAAACTTACCTGTTGTTGCGACTGGCAAGAAATATAGATATATTTAGCAACATAATTGCTAAGAGATTAAAAAAAAAAAAACTATCTTAATTTTTTTAAGTTTCAAACGTGCGGAAGCCTTTCTACGATCAGTGATTCCTGTATATATGAGGGGTGCATGCCAACTTGCTGACTCAGGAATAAACCAAAACACCTGTATAAAAAGGAAATACGCATGTTGTTCTCCCGTAAGCACATGCACCTTACTTTTTCTTTACTTCCTAAAAACCCTAACTGCAATATGTTTTACCTTTTATTTTCTTTACGTTCTTTTTAATTCTTCTGTTAGTTGAGAGTTCCTTGTTCCGTCATGAGCTAACACAAAGAAAAGAATAATACGTTAAAGGTCAATGACATCTCTTGGTAAGCATGAGCACATCTCATGGGATGTTGACTAGAGAAAAGAAAACACACATTCATATGCTCTTTGATCTTTGAAAGCATGATGACGCATACAAATTAGATATGGCAAGGAAACACATTTCTATAACAAGGCAGACCTGCTGTTTCCCGCTCTTTTATCGAACACATACGGCAGATAACATTAATGAATCTTTTAAGGCAGCTTATACTTTTACAAGTCTCTAAATTGTTTAGGTATTTAATTGGGACTTCTTTGAAGACTGCATTGACAGCACGATTAATCGATAATTTATAATAAACTCTAATTTACACGTTTTACTACATTATTCAAATAATCCTGACGGTTATCTCCCCATGCAATAGGGAAGGTTTATCAAGTAGTTTTTGGATCACACGGTTCCGAAATCATGAACGGTGTAGCTGCTCCGTTTAGTGAATTCGCATGTAAAATTTAACGCGATTTAGCGAATCGTAAAACTCGCACAACTGTTAACCAGTGATGATGATTGCGTGTTACCGGCAGCGTCATCTCGTAGTAAACATCTGAAACGTTCTGCAGCGTGCAAATCTGTGGCTTGCGTTTCAAGGTGCACACTGTTGTAAACAAGACGGCCGATGTAAGATTTGCCGGTCAGAATTTCAAGAGCTCTGAAGATAGAGTACAATGTGACTGAACGGCCACAAATGAGGGGATGTGTCTCTATTTTCTTGAACTTGAACAATCCTTCACGTCGTGTGATATACAGGGTGTCTCAAATAGCGGCCAAGTTCTTTAACTCGACGGCAAAAATCGGTTTCTTAACTTATCGCGCAACAATTTTGTGCAGCGTTGTCCACAGGTGGCGCATTCTTTCTATAAATTTCGCAAAGAGCGAGCTTCACTCTAGAAAAAGCCCGTGCGTCTACTTTCCCGCACAACACTCAGAGAGCCAATCACCGCAACTTTTGGAGGCAGCGCAGCGAATGCCGATGCCGAAACGTATGTTTAGTAAAAAAAGGCAGTCTGAGTTGTGACATTAAGCAATGCAAGTGTGACGTTCTGCAATGCTTAAAGGGGCCCTGCAAGGACTTTTTACTGGTTTTTAATTTGCACCGAACCTGAGCGCACTGAACGTAGCAACGTAATGAAACTTCTTTTTTTTTCGAATTTCGCTTTATTTTAAAAGTTATAGGCAAATTAAAATTACAAAAACAAGCAAAAAATAACATACTTCATGACGTCATTTGTTGCTTGAGTGGCCGTGAACTAGAGGAGGGGTAGTGAGCTCAGCGAGCGCTCACGGCTGCCGCAATCCATTTCGACGGCTCGAGAGGGTGCCACTAAAGCATGTTCTGGATAGGCTGTATGAAGCGGGCAGCCAGGGCGGCTCGCATTGCGTTTGCTGCGCGATTAAACACTTATTCGTCACACTTCATCGGCCACAAACGACAGCAAACTCGGGGTGAGGAACAGTTCAGAGCAGGAGCCACTTCGCGCTGCCATACCGCCAAAAGGCCAAAACGCAAGCCAAAGCTGCTCGCCGAAGGCCTTGGGAACGCTCGGAACGGGTCGGATCCTCTACTCCGTACGACCGCAGCGCCGCCGCGTACATCCGGGACCTTTCTACGCTCGTCGCTCGCTGGCGCCTGATCCCACTACACCTTTCTAGTATGCGCCGCCTTTTTTACCGCTTGGTGGCTGGAATGTCGACGAGTCATTTCTTGTTTCCGTACTTTCCAAACTGCATTTCTTTGTTTTCTGATCTAAAACAGTGAACAAAAACTACTTTTATAAATAATTGAAACGGTTCGCGCCTTTATATTTTGTATTTTGACAAAAAAAAAAAAAAGCTTTCAGCGGCTCTGATTAGTAGTAAGCCCAGAACCTAAGACGTCACATATCGCGCGCTTTCGGCACCGCGGGTCGCCCCCGTAAGTAAAGGAAATTTCCGCGTCGTCCGGTTAAAATATGATGCACTGATATTTAGTTACTCTCTCCGTGCCCGCTGGCTTGCCCGAACTCCGAGGGACGTGGAAACCGCAAAAAGGTAGACGCTTAAATATGATTGCAGGGCCCCTTTATTGTCACGACTCAGACTGCGTTTTTTGGTCTAAACATATATGTTTCGGCATCGTTATTCGCTAAGCTGCCTCAGTCAGTTGCGGTGATTGGCTCTCCGAGTGTTGTGCAGGAAAGCAGACGCAC
The DNA here is from genome assembly GCA_013358835.2 of Ixodes persulcatus. Lineage (NCBI taxonomy): Eukaryota > Metazoa > Arthropoda > Arachnida > Ixodida > Ixodidae > Ixodes > Ixodes persulcatus. Next base: position 54,544 of record JABSTQ010001111.1, on the reverse strand, counting down.
AGGCTTTCTTTAGAGTGTTACCTGAGGAAACATTAAAACAAAAAATGACCGCATCTCCACGTGGTGAATGATGTTGATTGGGGCGAAGCTCTGGTGGTACTGATGATACTGATTTTATTGTTTATAGGTAGTGCTGATGGTGCTGATTTTTTTTTTATTGCTCATAGGTAGTGCTGAGTTTCGGGTTTCGTTTCGACTTCATTATTACTGCTTTATGGTCGGTGAAATGCAGAGCCAGTGGTTCTTCTAGCGGATCAGCTTGGATCCTGCTAGATGCCGTGGGAACGCATCTCCACCGCTTAAGTCAACGGTCCATGTTACAAAGAGATTGTGTGGTATGGAACGTGGTTATATACGCATTTGAGCATTTGAGCGCTGCGCCCTCTCGTTTATAAACGTTGAGCCAATGCATGCAAAGTTTAACGCGATTATATACGCATTTGACTGCAGCGCCCTCTCCTGTATAGACGTTGAGCGGCTACATGCAACGCTTCATCCATAACAGAAACCCCAGCTCTTGAGTTACCACATCATCTCAGAGCCCCTACTCGTCCTGCAGTCGTGACCGAGTGGTTAAGGCGATGTACTAGAAATCTATTGGGGTCTCCCCGCACAGGTTCGAATCCTGTCGACTGCGAAACGTTTTTTCTTTTTATGTGACCACGGACGGACGGACGGACGGACGGACGGAGCTTCGCCCCTAAAAAGGCTTAACTCCCTTGGAAACGCGGCGAAGACACCGGTCTTCAAATAATAGGGCACCGTTTGGCACGGGAGACAAGAGATGGCGCAAGAGGTCACGACGCCAACTGCCGCCAACGAACGAGCATACCACTTCACTAAAAATAGCGCAAGGACGACGGAAGGAAGAACGAGAAGACAAGATGTGTACCCAACTAGCCCACCGGAATATTTTAATGAGCGAGCATACGGTGTCGAGCGCCGACGTCAAATAGCAGATGATATTTTCGAATCAAAAGTGGCGCGAACTTTTTGGATGTCAGTTGCCAATGCATGATTTCATCATTCTTACTAATAAAAACACATTGAATAGACACATAATCGATTAAAAAATGGTTTTTCGGGTTATTATGAACGTCTGTTTTGTTTTTTTCGGGGCACTTATGTCGTTTGTTTTGCAGTTCCTTGTTGTTACCGGGCCTGTTTTTGGTTCTACGACTGTTGCCGCCTGCAGAACGCCCGCCGCTTTTAAGTCGAAGAGATCGTCTGCTAAAGACGCCGGCTCTCGGCGCCGTATGCTCGTTCATTGGCGGCAGTTGGCGTCACGACCGCTTGCGCCATATCGTGTCTCCCGTGTCTAAAGGCGCCTTTTTGTTTGAAAACCGGCGGCTTGGCTGTGTTTCTATAGTAGTTAAGCCTTTTTCATTTTTTTTTTTACTTTTTCCTCGGGTAAGTTCGTTTTTTGCAAATTTTATAGAAACAAAATGCACCACGTGTGGGAAATGCTGCACAAAATCGTAGCGCGGTAGGTTAAGAAACCGATTTTTGCGGTCAATTTATATAGCCTGGCCACCATTTGAAACACCCTGTAGAACCAAATCATTTCGTCTACTGGCGGTCGATACGGGCGCTGATTAGCCCATACTACCAAAATTTAATCACACGCGTAGTTTACAGCATTCACAATTGCTTGCCATCATGAGTAGTCTTCGAAATGATTTGTTTCGACTTCTCAGACGAAGCAAAAAGTAGCAGGAACTGGAAATCGCCTTCCGCTGCGGTTAGCCTAATGCCTCGTTCACACTTGCGATCCGGCGGCCGAATCCGCGAGAATTCTGACGCCCGGTGACGAAAGCAGGCAGAATTTCCGGCGGAGAGCAAGATCGCTCTGGGACCAATTTTGAACGCCGGAAAAAAGTTGTCTCTCGCCGCAAGCCAATCAGAGCGCACGGGGGAAGTGGCGCTTGCTGACGTCAGATCAACGCTGACAAGCTGGCGACGATGGCAACGAGACGCGCGCGGGCAGGGAGGAAGTTTGGGAGCTCTCGTCAGCTCTCGTCTGTTCGGGACGCGCTGCACCGCTCGCGCCGCGATCTCCGCAGGCGGCAATAAATGTGAACGGCCCGATCTTTTTTCGGCGAGCGAATCCAGTCGGCGGCGAATGCGTATTTCCCAAGCGTGAACGAGCCATAACACTCGGCTGGGCCGGCGGATTCAACCGCCATCTTGCATTTCCCCCGAGTCCCCAGCGGCGCTGACTGCGTTGCGGTATGGTGTCTGGAGCGCGTCTTCGACTGGTGTATTTAGCGTCCTATGTTGCCCATACATCAAAAGTGTTCCCGAAGTGGCAACAAATGACGTCACAGAAGCTGAAGTGTCACGCTTTTGCATGTCGCGATCCTGGCGGTTGGATGTAGAAATGCTAGCGAGAAGCTGCGAGTAGCACAAACCGAACACGAGTGTCGCTGTGGTCGCGGGGTCCCAACGTCTGTCTGCCGAAGCTTCCGTGGACTGCCACACCGGAGAGAAAACTGCAGCAGAACAGACGTCTGCCACATACACCACAGCTGTTGGGACGCCAGCAGGATCGCGACTGGCGATAGCGTGATACTTGTATGACGTCATTAGGCGGAAATTGAGGGACCACTTTTTTGTATGCGGTAAACACATCGGTCGCAGACGCGTTATAGGCACCATACTTGTGGCGGCGACGACTCCAGCAGCCGGAGTGTGAGAAACGAATGATAAGCGCATTCCGAAGCCACCAACGAATCGCGTGTGCATGTGCAGTGGCGTCGGCGATGCGTCAAGGACGAACCGTTTGTGTCGGAACTCGCTAAAACTCCCCAATGTTTTTCCAGTCCGATATGAACGACCGCTCAGTGGGAACGGTAACAATGCAACGGTTACCATTCGTTTAAAATATGGTAACAACTTATAAGGAGGGTTCTGTGCTTTCGGTAAGCAGTTATAAATCAATAAAAATAAATAAAAAATCCACAAGCAGGTTTTAATAAATTCGGGGGAAACAAATACAAAAATGTTTTGATTTGAGCAGACCTTTAATAAGAACCAAGCTTCATGAAAAGGAATCTTTATCTACAGCTTCATCTTGTATTGAACCTTAATCACGCCCCCACTGAACTCTCTGCGAGGCTGTGTATCTTACTGGAATTGATGTACTTTATATAGCTCCCTTCTTTTATCAGTATCAGAACGTTTTTTCAAGCATGTGGGCCACGTCCATGTTCCCAGGAAGTTAGAAAATCCAATTTCCGTGTCCGGTTGTCTTCGCGTACGCCCCGATAAATACCGTTTTAATGCGAAAGCCTAAATGTTCCCATGGAGCGAAGCCGGCGTTTTCTGTAGCAGCGAAACGAACAATAAATTCCTATTGGCTGCTACGCGTCGTGCGCCGCTCAAGTTCTAAGCGGATGCGCCTCAGAAATACACCACAAAGAAAAGCACAGTAAAGGCCCGTTCACACTCTTGCGACCTCTTAAACCTGGGTTCCTTAAAACTTCTTAAACCAGAGGACACACTGGCGCCATCTATTGGGTAGCAGTGTAAACTCGGCGGTCCGACATATTGTTTTATTTCTCTCGCGCATTATCCTTTCTTTCTTGGCTCGAAAAACTTTTGTAAATGTTATAAACGAGCCTTTCTATGGGTATTACGCACATTTGACCTCGGAAATCCCGCAAAACCTTCGCTCTTGTGAAATTCAGTTCCAGGGTAACCGCATAGATGGCGCCACAATGCCAGTGTGTTCCCTCGTTCTAAAAAAAAAATTTAAGAAGTTTTAAGAGATCTCGTCTTTCTCAGTCGTACTCGGTCACAAGAGTGTGAACGGGCCTTTACGCAGATGCTTCGTCACGGAAGCCGGCGAAAACGGCGCGCCTGCGCAGTGCGGGTGCGTGATGTCACCGCCGGAGTGGCGCGTGCAAAAGGAAGACGTAGCTTGCTGCCTCCGGATTCGACGGCACGATTCAAAGCTGGGAAACGCTCCCGTCATCACGCGCTTAGCGAGACGCCCCGCTGCATGTTGGAACAGGCCTTTATGCTTTGGCATTCCTACACGTGAGCAGTATTAAGTACCGTCGTCTATTTTTTTCCAACACTCTGAAGATTCCCTCCAAAATACAAAAAAAAAGTTATAGAAAAATTAAAACTACCTTAAACCACCCTCAAGGTTGAAAAAAAAAAAAAAAAAAACGGAAACGACGAATCTTTCTGTGTCGAATTCTGTTCCTTTAGCGTAGGCTTCAATTCATTTCGCACTTTCTCTGCAACCGAAATCGAATATTTGTAATCAAAGTGAGTACAAACAAACTGGATAAACGGGACGTTCTTTGGCGAACGTACCGGGCTGCGGCTCAGAAGTGTAGAAACAGTTAACCGAAAGTTTTTTCTCCATCATAGCTCATGTCTAACGACGCAGACGGATCATAGCTGTGTGGCGCCGCTCTGCATCTCTTCTACAGCTGTTCGTGTTCCCTATCCGACGGAACGTCCCGGCAGCTGCTACCGCTTTCAGGTTCTATCATAATGGCCAACGACGGTTGAAGTCATAGGCACGTCAACAATGCCCTAGACAGCTCAGGTCGCCGAAGTACTGGACAGGGTCTAACGCCCGTCTGGGTGCTTACTACAATCATCAGAAGATCCGCTCACTACGACCGTTACGGCAATCGTGTGCAGGAGAACGCGAACCGAGAGGATCGGGACATGAAGTACGTCCGGATTCCCTTATAGAGCCTCGCTCGCACCGGCGACTTCTGGATGATTCTTCGCGATATATGTAAGCCTCATTCGAATAAATATGTAAATCCGATTCGTGAATTCTCCAGAATGAATATCATTTTTAGCTGTCGAAGCACACCAGGAAGCTCACCCCAAGTATATATTAGAAGCTGCAAGTTTCAGTTCAGTATTCCTTTAACGGTGTAAATATTTTCAGTCTGTATACACAGAAAAAATATTTTGCGCAGTGACAATAATATTGCTATTATACGCTCTAATTGAGTTGTGCTTTTTAATGTTTGCGTTTTGTTTGACATTCAGTTGTTATTGTGCAAGGCACGCTTTATCTGTTTGTACTACTACCTTATACAGCTACGCTTGAAACAAGTTGCAGGAAGAGCCATTGGTGAATTCTTAGGGAATGCGGTAGCATGAATCTTTTAAACGTCACACACGTCCCCCTTTGGGAAACGCTAAAACTGACCCCTTCACTTTTCTCTTCTGACTTTCTCTTTTGCATCTGTGTTTGCTTCTTATTTTTGGCCTCGTTACAGGGTCAGTGTAAGCGTTTCCCAAAGAGGGTTGTGCGTGGCGTTTCGAAGGGTCATGCCAACAGATTTCCTAAGAATCTACCAATATATGCTCCCGACATTTTTTTCTGTACTCTGCCCGTCAGAGTATGTCGACGTCTTTGGATACGGTCATCCATATCACTCGCGAAAAAAATCACATTCATACCACTCGTGCAAGGAAACGCATCGATATCACTCGTGGAGGGAACCGCATTTATTGTTTTAACTACCCACACACATCACAGCCTACGCACCGCTACTACGGAAACTCAGAGCGAAGCACAACTGGCGACGGCAAAGCGGCAACTGAGCACGCTCGCACTCCACCGCGCCAAGGCGCAACACATCCTGGATAACAAAGCCGTAGAGCTGAATGAGATGGCGTCACCAGGGAAGGCCAACGCTGGTCACAGATGGACTCGACGATTGCGTCAACGTTCGGCTCAAACTTGACTGGAAGCCGAGCGCTGACGCAGCACTCGTTTCCGTCTGTGTCCATCGTTGGCCTTCTCTGATTAAGCCATCTCATTCAGTACTACGGCTTTGTTATCAAAGAGGCGTAAGCGGCGCCTCCTCCTTTCTGTCTCCAAACCAGCTGCGCGCGTGACTTTGGAAAAAACGAAAGGGCTCGTTTTAACAAAAACCCTGCGATCTGTCAGTTTGTCAGCGCCGGGGAGAGAGGGAGAGGTTGACGCGTGTTACGTAAGCGGACCAAAGGGAGCTTCGCACGCGTCACCTTTCACCCTTTCTCTCTCTCTTCCCAGCTCTGACAGAACGAAAAATTTCCGTCAAAACGAACGTTCTAATGCGAGCGCATCGAAAAAAAAAAAAAAAAAGAACCGTCGAGAAGCCGGATATTCTGACGCCACCACCCAGACATAGGAGACAAGTACCCTAGTGGTGGTGGTCTGAATCCCGCACTTTCTATAGTTTTATGGAGATGAATCTAGCCTTTAGGGGACGTCGAAACGTGATTTTTTTTTTTCCGTTCTTCAGCGCTATAAAAAAGTAAAAGAGATGGGCGAGGGCGCTTACAAGTAGCACGAGGCTTAATTAAGTGAGGTTGTACTACCCAAAGAGAGGGCGCCACAGTTTGTTAAACGCTTCAGCACTAGAGGCCTATGATTTGACCGTTCATATGTACAAGGTGTCCCCGAGAAATAGTCAGTGTTTTTACTACTGCAAAAATAAATTACGCGTCTCCGAACGCTCATTCTCCGCCCAAATGTAGCGCTAGCGGTCCGAACCTGGTGTTGTTTTCAGCACTAACCTTTTTTTTTTTTTTTTTCAAAAGTTATGGGATTTTTGAAATATTCAATGGGAAAGTGACGGTCAACAGATATCTCGGATTCATGGATCTATATGGCACCAGTTACCGAAAACGGACAAAATATTAGCCCCATTTTTCGTCGAAATTTTCAGAAAATCACTCTTAACGTTTGAGTCGGAAAACGGTTAGTGCTGAAACTTTGCCATCTGGTTTGGACTGCAGCACTACGTACATTTGGGGCGAGAATAACCTTTCTGGATGCGTAGTTTATTTTTACAGTAAAAAAAGAACACTAAATTTTGGGGGACATGCTGAATATAAATATATCGATAAGACCTTCACTAGATCTCTACCCAATTAACAGGAGCTTGGCTTAAATTCCCTGAACTCAGCGATGTTTTCACGTGCATCACGTTCAAGGCAAATATATTTAATATTTGTAAAATAAGAAAAAGATGTCGAATTAAACGCGGTACTTTCCCTTCTTAAATGTGTCTTATGCTCTTTTGTTTGCATTTGAAGCCAATTATGCAATATTTATTACTTTACATTACGCTACAGGACCAGTGTTGGCGGTAACGCGTTACGAGTAACGGCGTTAACGGTAACGAATTACCTTTTTTCTGTAACGTAGTAACGTAATCGTAACATTTGTAACGTAACAACGGGTAGCGTAGTTACGTTAGTCGTCCCATCTTCCTAAAATATCATGATTTAGCACAGTTCGTTTCGTGTCTCCAGGCGCCAAGGTTTATGATTTCGTGCATTAACCTTTCATACGTTCTAGCTAAAGTTGTTTTTTTAATATGGCGCTTATCCCTACTTTTAACGTCAAAACAGTAAAACATGTTTATTTTAATAAATAAAAAGTAAGGCAAAAGTTGAGTGTGCTACTGTTTATAATAATACTAATTTTACTTTTCCAACAACGCGCTACCATTACATAGGTAACGTTAACGCGTTCCTTTTATTTGCAAACAGCGAGTATCGTATTTGGTTACTTTTTTTCGGTAACGCCTAAAAACAGTGTCTAATAGAACACCTGGGCTCTCAAACTGCGTAGCAACAACGCCTGGGCAGGCAGGAAAGCATGACGCATGTTCTTACTTCATGGAATCTGAAATGCGGAAGAGATAGATATTTGCGTTAAAAGTTCAAATTTCTTATTTCTATGTAATAAACGCCGTATTTTTAGTCATGCATGTATCGCACCAACTCGTTGTGGCAAGAATGCTTCTTATGTTACGACAGTTCAAATTAAAGTTCGCCATTTTTTACTGAAGTAGCAAATGAAGACAATGAAGCTTAAACAGCTCTGCATTTCATTGCATCAGCACTCGGTAAATTACCGTCGATATATACTTTTTTTTTTGCGTGAACTTCCAGTTTCAATGTGTAACTCAGTTAAGAAACATATATTAATATATTCAAGAATAGAAAAAAAGAGTTTTGACGTGCTTTACAACCTCCTACTTTACAACTTTACAACCTGGAGGTGTCTCAATTATTTTTAGCGGCGAATAAAATTGAAATATATCCAATAGTATAAAACATTCTGTTTTAAATGTTCGCATTTATGTTTATGTTTATTTACGTTTTTGTCCTTAAATTTAGAAACCCATGTTGAATGTCAACACTTCCGGAGATTCTATACTTGTGCGATTCTTGTAACTACATCTTTTGTTAAATTATGCGAATTTCGTACAATATTACAGTTCTTTCATTGTGGAAGGAGAGCAGCTAGACAACGTGTTTGTGAGATGGCGCCACAAGTGGTGTCGGCAGAGAAAAAATTACCGATTATTTCTACAGCAAACCTTTGGACAGGTGCCGGCGTTTTAAGTTTAATACGCCTTTCAATGAGAACGAAATGTCAATTATGTTTAAAAACGATCGGATTGCAGGAAAACATGCAGAAGTAAGTAGCATTCAAAGTTCTTTTGTCAGGTTTTTCTACTTTAAATAGAGTACATAAACAATTCAATAGCACGGTTCCCAAACTATAGAAAGAAGCTATCGTTTCCTACACTCAAGCCTGATTATAGGTGGACACCACCGTTACCCAGAAACTCTCACACCATATGCGCAGCTAATAATAACAAATCATGATAAAATTTTTCACTAGTTCGATCACGCCCAGAAAGCACAGGTCAAAGTGAATGTACGTGCTGTGTCAACATAGGCATGAAGTGTGTGGGTTGCGCATGCTGTCTTCGTGTCTCTGAGAGAGAGTGGGGGGGTAAAGCTGATGTGTGCGAGTCCAGCGCAACCACACACTTCATGTGTGTATTAGCTCTACACGTTGTCTGCCATCCGGTTTTTGTCAGCATGATCAAGCTGGTGTAAACGTTTGACTTTCTAAACAAACTGTTAGCTATTCCAACGCACCTGCTCTGCTTAGCTTTTATGATTATTTTGAGAAACAAGACGTGCTTATTATTAGCAGCATTTACCGGCGTCTTACTTTGCGCATCAGAAATAAAATTGATATCTTCCATCAAGACATTGACTTTAACAAAGTCCGAAAAACTTTCCCAGTCTTGAAAAAAAATCAGCACCATCAAGTTTTATAAGGTGCATACACAGATATCAAGTGCCACTGCAAGGAATCAAGAAGAATACCCGATAGTATAAAGCGTATTTCCTGGTCCATCGTAATGGCTAAAAGAATCAATTGATCAGATATTTGGAAATACATAAAACAACCTCCAGCAGTACCAACCGCATGAGAAAAACGCTTCATATGTTGCTTCTTTTCACACAATTTTCGTCTTCTGCACCGCAATAATATCAAACTTTTCCAATGACAAGAGATGTTGTAATTTGTGATGTTTTTTTACTTGCGCTTAGCCCCATGGTAATGAACGTGCCTATAGTTAGAGCCTCACGTATGTTGTAAGTCATTGCATTTGACGTTCGGGTCCTCGTGGGTAGTGAATTCATGCTAGAAGTATTGTACTCTTTTCTCAAGTATACTCTGTTTGTTTGTTTTTTCGATGTACCAAAAACGTCACCTTTGACCACTTTTATACCAAATCTTAGGTTGATACATTAAGAAATCTAGCAATGCGGCCCCTTCCATAGGCGAAAAATTCGTTTGACCCACGTGAATGTTTTTCGAAACCCCTACCACGTTTCAAAGTTCACTTAGCGCGAAAAACTAGAGGAGGTCAAGTAGCTTTACCTAAAAATTGAGTGTCTTTTTTTTAATGTGACCTTTATTCTTCGTGTAAAAAACTGCATGTGCTGTGTTCGGCATATACGAGACACGCCTGATGTACCACCTTGCTGACGGCTAAGCTTAAGGTTAAGAAAAGAGTTTTCAATGATCTTGTTAGAAGTGTTCTAAAATGATGCACAAAGAATGTGTAAAGAAATCTTACCATTCTTCAAACCTTAACCAGTGACTTCATCAAACCATGAGCATCAGCTGCATATACTCTCTAAATTAGAAGAAAATATCATGATACATTAACCATATGAATTATATAATGAGATAAACTGAAATAGGACCGAGCCTAAAACGGCAATAATAATCCCTGGAGAAGGGGAACAATGGGGACAAAGGACAAACACAAATTATTTTTGCCATTCTTGTTCAGCTTGATTGCACCTTTGCATTAATTGCATCTTAACCTAAAACTCGTTTTCTCAAATCTACTGACAGAACACGTGCCACCTTTATGTTTTGAAGCCCCAATGAACATCAGTCGTGGACCCCCGTACGAAAATGGTATACGATCGGCTCTGGAAAATCCTTTGTATGGTATGGCTGGCTATAGAAAATTGGCCCAATTAGCTATAGCCTCACCTACTCCTCTCTATAGCTTTTTTTATAATCTCCCCTATGGTTTTCATAGCTTTTTTATGGCCTATTGCTGGTTAGCTACAACTATCTATAGCTGTTTCAATAGAAAGCTTTTGGATTTTATATGGTTTACTCTATCAGTCTCTCTAAAAGGACGCTATAGCCGCCTATGGCTTTTGTTATGGTTACTTTAACCGTCTATAGCTTTTTGTATGGTCTGCTATAGAAATATTGATGACTTACTCCATGGATTTTTCTGGCCAGCGTGCTATAGCAGCCTATGTTTATTTTCCTATGGCTTCCTTAGCCGCCTAATGCTCTCTGTATGGTCCACTACAGGTCATCCTATTGTTCGTCTTGTGATTCTCTTTCCCATTGTGCTATACCTGCATATAACGTTTCCTGTGGTTTTTCTAGCCGCATATAGCCCTCTGTATGGTCGACTATAGCTTATTCCATAGCTCGTTCTATGGTTCCTTTTACCATCGTGCTATAGCTGCCTCTGGTTTTTTTTTTCTTTTTACCGCAATCGTATGGAATATGAAGCAAATTATTTGTTGTCACTGTGCATCTTAATAAAAAAAAACACCGACCTTAAGTCTATACGTAAAAGAAGGTTGGACATTTCATACATGTTTCAGACGCTTCAAACTTTACAAAGGTTTTGAAACATCAAACAAACCCTTCAACAACAAAAAATATAATCGCCTAGGTGCTTGCAAAAAGCAGGTAAGCAGACAGAAGGGATTGTTTCCATATCACCTAGGAGTTTATTACACACTGCTCATTCCGTAGACAAGTACAAACTAAGTAAAATTTAATATCCGAAGAGGTACTACTAAGCTGTTATACAACAGAAAATATTGCAAAGCAAACAAGAACCGAAGTACTTGTTGGGTTGTGTTTAGTCTTCCGGCAAACGGCACAATCATTTCCCCGAAATTCTACCGGCAGTCGCCACTCATTGGCGGTGCCATCATTTCATCGACAGATCGTTTCATTGACACGCGATGTTTCATAAACAATTAACTGAAATTACCTGTTTTTTAATGAGCTGCCGCAGGCTATCGTCATGAAGCGGCGTGAACGGGTGGGCTAGGTCGGTGAGCACGCGCCTCAGAGATACTCGACCGACGAAATTCTCATACGGCGTGCAATTTGCGTAACGAGTGTCGATGAAACGTTAGTGTCGACGATGTGTCGATAAAACGTGTTTTCACAAAACGAAAGGAGAATAAGAAAGTCAGTATTTTACCTGCAGTTGTAACATAATTTCTGACAGCTAACGGCAGGCGACTGCCGGTACAATATCGAGGATATCATTCCCCGGCTGCCAGGAGACAGACACTGCCTAATTTTAGTGGTAATCCTGAAGAGCACCCGTAGAAGAATGGTCAATTGTCGCCAAGAAGAAGGTTGCAACGCACTTACAATGAAAATACTGGACTTTAATGATGTAATTCGAGACATATGTCGACACGGGCACTGCAGAACAACCTCTCAAACACAAAAACGAGAAGGCAGGCATCCGTGAAGATTCAACACAATGTGGCACGAGCTGTCATTTGCCGAAACAAACACTAAACGCATCACATGAAGTTCTCGGTCGTCTTTGAAGAAATTGCTTGTTGACCATATACGCGTAGGACTTTTGGAACACTCAGGTAGACTTGGTACACTTCGAATACTTGCTTTAACTTCAAATACCAATTAACACCGAAACAAAATCCACAGCAGCCTAGCAGCCCGCACCACACACAAAACTAGTTCAGCAAGCAGGCATTCCGAGATTGTCAATGGGTAATTTGTCATCCGCCAAACCCCGTGATCACGCTCCTGCCGTTAGCCGCGCTAAAAGAGTGGAGTCAAGTGATAAAAACTCTACGCTCGATTGGTCCTGCGAGTGCGCACCTTCTACAACGCTTTCAGCTTAGGGAGAGAGAAAAAGAGAAGGAATAGAAAGGGCAGCAGCTTCTTCAAGTCCAGAACGAGGGTGCGCTCACAGAGGCTAATCTTCAGGGGCATCCCAACAGTGAACATAACGAGAGGCTTTGTCACTTATATTATCCTCTTGAAAGTTCGACAGTGCAGTGGATGCTATGCGCCGCCTTGACCTTCGGGCAGGTGCCGTGCTCTGCACTATATCTAGCTTGGAGACTGTAGTAACGTGACCCTACCCGGAGACTCGATTGGCCTAAAACAGGCATTGCGTCTACTCCGCTGTCAATACCGGATGAACAGGACAGCTCCATGAAGGCCAGTTTTTAGTCTTCCAAAGAAACTACCCAGCCCAAAAGTGACCCAAAACACGGGAAGTTCGAAGATACTATATATTACGCCGTATAACACATATTATAATATAAAATGAAAAATTAACCGCGTCTCCTTTTTGCGCACGATGTCCACAAATATATATATATATATATATATATATATATATATATATATATTGAGAGAGAGAGAGAGAGAGAGAAAGAGAGAGAGAGATATCGCCCAACACAGAAACCGGTGGCACTCAGCCGACTAACACGATGAAACAGGCGCCGCAGCCGCCCACAGCAGGCTCCCGACGGAGAAGCACCCCTCCGGCGGAGGCGAGAAGCCCTTACCTCCTGCGAGGCACCTTTTGTGCCTTTTCCGATGCTGTCCGCAGCAGAAGTGACTCCCCATAGAAAAAGCTACTGCGACGCCTGAACATTCTAAATCAAGAGCATTCCTTACTGTACTTAACGCCGTTAATAGGCGCGTCAAGCACATTATGCACGCAGAGACACTTGCTCTCAACTCAAAAAACAAAACCCCTTCCGAAGGTATCCGTCAATTCCTGAAACAATCATCAGATTCCTTTAACCACATTGAGTATAAACAATGGAATGAAGTCACTCTTGAGGCCTCACTAAAACTAGTCAGAATCACAGAACAGCACCATAGACGGAAGCCGGCCGAGCTATCACATACAGAAATCAAGACCAGAAACAACGGGTCACTAGAAAAGCGCCGAGATAGATCTATACGAACAGAAAAGACGCAACGAGCTGTGGTTAACGAAACAGAGAAGACTCGAGCGTGACAAACTATCTGACGCATGTCCCCAACCGACGTTCATGATGAGTAATAATTTGATGACAGCCAATGCGACTATCCACGCCCACTATCCACCGCCACGGCCTACACGGGTCGCAGACACAGAACCGTTGCTGGCTTCGAACAACTCCGCCGCCTTAGACACGATTGACTGCCGGCTGCACGTCGCAGCGCGTTCCCGGGGACACTGCGAAAGAACAGTGGACAAAGGCAGCATAGTAAATTTATCGGACACACTGTAAGCGCGGAAAGCAACCAACATTCTTTCTAAAGGATTATTATTATTTATTTATTTTATTATTTAACAATACTATCATTTCTTGGAAGGAATACAATAGGAGTGGCACAGATAAACACAAAATGAACAATTATAAGACAACCTTCTGTCCCACAACAGGCCAGTACTACGAGTTTTAATTGTACCAAGGTTTGGACAGGTTTGCATGAAACATGAGGCTCCACGAGTACTTTCACGACCGCAAGCCGAATCCTAACCAGACGATTATGACCAACCCGGAAAAGCTATGGACGCCTAATCCACGAAGAGATGAGTATCTCGACATGTACATTGAAATCACGCAACGCGAAATCATTTCCGCTGTGAAGAGGCAAAGACCGAATAAATGTAACCTTTCTAGGTCAGAGAATGATCGTGCCTGAAAGGACTCAGTGCCAAAGAAGATTTCATTCTTAAACCTGCAGACAAGGGCGGCTCTATAGTTGTGAACATACAAGGTTATCTTGATGAGGGTTTTCGGCAATGAAACGACGCATCATTTTACCGCGAACTACCGACAGACCCCACACAACGTTTTGAAACGGCCATCATAGAGAAATTAGTGGATCTAAATAAAAGCGGAAAAATGGCCAAGGAGGTTCTTAACGCCATAAAACCATCCCACACCAAACCTGGTCGCTTCTATTTCCTTCCTAAAATACACAAGGTCAACAACCCCGGGCGACCCATAGTGTCAGAAATAGGTGCAGTCACCGAACGCATATCGAGTCCTGTCGATACACTAATCAAGGACATTCCTCCAACATTTCCTTCAATTGTTAAGGACACCAGCCATTTCCTGCAGAAACGTGCCCCCCCCCTCCCCTAGACATTCCGGATAACGCTATTCTGGCAACCCTTAATGAAGCTCCCCTGTAAACCAATATGCCCCAAAGAGACAGAATTGCGTCAGTGACCGAAGCATATGAGCACGCTTATCACACACTTGACTTCGAGGGGGACGTCCTTTTGATTCTGATGAAACTGGTTTTGGAAAACAATCACTTTGAATTTGAGAATAGGCACTTCCTGCAAACCAACGGAACCGCCATGGGAGCTAAGATGGCTCCAAATTAGGCTAAGATATTTATGCCAAAACTGGAAACCACCTTTCTTGCCGAACGCCCACTCAACCGCTGTTTTACAAAAGACACGTCGACGACATATTCCTGATCTGGGCCGGTACTGAAGACGAACTTATGAAATTCATCGCCACCTTCAAATTAGCTCACCCATCGATAAACTTTACCCACTGGGTATAAAAAAGTACATAAACTTCCTAGATGTAACTGTGGAAATCGCCAATAACAAATTAAGTACGAAACTTTACAAAAAACGTACCGATAGTCAAGAATACCTCCATTTCAACAGCTGCCATCCTCGACACTGTAAGACTAGTTTGCCCTACTCTCAGGCGCACATATTTAAACGCATATGCTCAGACAGCGACGACTTTGAACAAAACGTGCAGGAACTCAAACGCGTACTAACCCAGCAGAGGAATCAAACAAATATAATCGATGCCGTTATAAGCAAGGCGAGAAACATTGACCGCTCAGACATCATTGGCAACCAAATAGACCGTCCTCAAAAAAGCAGACAGTCTCCCCTTATTTTAACGTATACAGGCAATCTTCCAAACATCAACAACGTACTGAGCAAAAACTACATTCTTCTGTCGCAGAGCGACCGCCTCAAACAAATTTTTCCCGCCGCTCATCGGGTCGTCTATCGACCTCTATCGGGTCGTCTATCGACAACTTCCGCAAGCCTAGGTTGCCGACCGTGCCGAAAGCCCAGGTGTCAAGTATGCAAGCACATCTCAGAAACAAAAAAAGCCACGAGCACTAACTGTGGAACATAAGGGGTAGCTACGATTGTAGCACGTAAAACGTGATTTCTCTCCTGCACTGCGATGTCTGTAGTTAAGAGTACATCGGACAGACTGATCTGGTTTTCAGACTACGCTTTAACAACCCCAAATGTCACGCACAAACACTCCCCGACCTCCCGCCCTCAAAGCACCTGTCTTCTCCTAATCACTCCATTGAGCACATTTATTCTGTAATTTAAGAATAAAGCTTCAACACAATAATAGAACTTGTTGTTGGGCTAGTTGGTGTTGAACGTATTGAACCATGGTTAAAAGCGCTAAAAAGACGTACACAAGATAGACGACAAACACGAGCGCCCGTGTTTGTCTTCTATCTTGTGCACGTCTTTTTAGCGCTTTTAACCATGGGTCAATACGTTCAACACAATAATTGAAAGAGAGCAAAAGGAATCGTATTTTATTCACAAGTTCAATACCTTCAACGAGAAGATAAATGAAAGTCCGGGAAGGCTATCTAGTTTGCAGCTGGCTCCTGTGAGAGGTTGTCTACTCCGTCCTTGAGCTTCTCTAGATGCGCACGTTGAAGACACGACGAGATCTTCAAATTTAACAATATATATTTAAACCACATCCTCCTACGTTTAACTACGAAGTGAACCTCCAAAACGGATAAATGCGCCTCAAGCGGTTAATCTCAAGCAGGCATAGACTGTTACATCCTACCACTTTCTAGTCAAATAAAAATTCCCCAAAGTTTTAATCCACCTCAAACTTCGATCTTCTAGCACAAAGGAATGACTCGGGATTCGGTCGCGTCAGAGGTCACAAATGAGCTATATCTGTTTGAACACGAGTCACCCGTTCCTAATCAGGAACTTTCGGACACATTTTTTTGTGGTCTTCTCCGGTTGCTTCAAAGCTTTTCTCCTTTTTTTTCCCCGCCTTTTTTGTTGTGCGGGCGTGGATAATCTCCCCCCAACCGTTTCTTCTCCCTTTTTTTTTACTCTTTTTTTAGCTTTTTTGTTTAGCACTCCCACGCTTGAGCTTAGCATTGCAACCTTTCTGGCACCTGTTGGCAGTCCGGCGGTTCATTGTCGCGACTTGAATGCGGGCATTTTATGAGCCCCCGCGAACATTTTCCCGCGACGAAGAACCGCCGATGCTCGCAGATGTCAAGATTGCGACACTGCGCGAACGGTTGTTGAAAGGCGCTGCGTAGGGTACGCGGGGCGCTAGAACGGCCTCGCAGCTGTTTTAAGGGCAAAGGATATTCGCGACGACAAAAGAGCGTGCTGCATCATCAGAGAGCTAACAGTGCTCGAGAGCCCCACGCTCACGTTTTAGCAGAGCGAGTGCAGTCGGCCATATTGAGGAGCAGTCAGCTCTCGCGTCGCTATTGCGCTGCAAACGCCTGACTACACTGATGCTCTGACCACACTTATGACATGTGCACTGGCATTCGAAACAGCCCTCTAGAGATTTCATTGGTGTCGAATAGACGAGTTTATAGCGCTATAAGTATTTGTGACAAAGGTAGAACTCACCTCGGTAGCGGAATAAGAAGCGGCTTTATGTTCCCTGACGCCCGCGTCGAGAACGGCGGAACATAAACAAAAACATTAAATATAAAAATACAACACGCAGAAATAAATACATACTAACGGGTAACAAACATGACGGGGCCACGGACAAAATAGAAGACGTTAGTACTTCGAAATACGCATACTTACAAACAAGAAAAATACACTGGAAGAGATAGACAGCGATAATTATAGCTCAAAAACGGAACACTGAGATGACGTTAATGCCGAGGTAAGACACTTGCTAAGGGAGAGCATCCGGCGAAAGTGCAATAGTTATCTATGCAGCTAAGAAAGCTTTTTGTGATCGCGGGTCTATATCGCCGGTGACGTACGCCCCATTAAGCTGGCTGAAGAAAATTCTCACCCCGAGTGAGCGCATGAATGACTCTCTTCCACTTTCCTGCCTCTGCAGCGCTAAGAAGGTCGCGGGTCAATAGCCTAAACGACATAAAGCACCATTGAGTCGGCTAAAGAAAATTCAATGATCGCGAGTTTATAGATTTAGGAACATGCAGCACTGTATAGCCGGCTAAGCACATTGAATAGTCGCGAATCTATATCATTAAGGACATACATTTTTCTACATCTTGCTAAAAGAAATTGAATAGTCGCGAATCTATATCATTAAGGACATACATTTTTCTACATCTTGCTAAAAGAAATTGAATAGTCGCGAATCTATATCATTAAGGACATACATTTTTCTACATCTTGCTAAAAGAAATTGAATAGTCGCGAATCTATATCATTAAGGACATACATTTTTCTACACCTTGCTAAAAGAAATTGAATAGTCGCGAATCTATATCATTAAGGACATACATTTTTCTACATCTTGCTAAAAAAAATTGAATAGTCGCGCGTCCTTCATAGACACATATTATTCTATAGCCAGCTATAAAAATCTGAATGGCCGAGATTCTATAGCTTTGATGATATAAATTATTCTGCAGGCGGCTATAGCGTGTTGTATGGTTTCTTATGGCTTAGCTTAAAGGGCCATATACGGTGATCGATCAATATAGAATTTTTTATAGTCGTTCATAGACGATTTTCATAGGGGCCAGATGTTCGGAAGTGGTTTTACTGTCGTGCTCGACATAAGATTGATTGAACTGCGTAAGTTTATTCTAGCATAGCAATACACGTGTGAATTGTGCCGTGTCTGGTCGCAATTTGATGGAGAGAGGGCACGCGCGCAGAAGCGGTGGGCAGATTCCAGGGTCCCCCGGCGGTGGTGGCGATGATGATGACGGCGGTGGCGATGAGGATCATCTCCCGACACCTCCCCCACTTTGGAAGAACAACACTCACACTTCCCCAAAGCGGTCAGATGGATGACTCACACGTCCACTCCTTGTGACGATAGGTGCCCCGGCCGGTTACAGGTGTCCTCTTGTTTCCTCTTGTTCGCCATGTAGTGCCGGTCGTCATCTGCACCATGAAAGAACGGGGTTGAGGCGCTGGCCCAAGAATCTGGCCGTAAGACGCTGCTCCCGTCGGAATTTTGACCGCAGTTCCAGGCGGAAGGGTGAAGAGCTCACGTGTTCTGTGGCTCTCGTCATAGTGTTGGCGCATCTTCTCCTTGTTCCTTGTATAAGGCATTTCTGTAGCGAAAGTCAGTGGTGTCCCAGTGAGGTTGGACAGACTCGGACTTTACTGGCACGTTTGTGAGCAGTATTCGTCCCATGAATAGCTCCGCTGACACCTAACCTTCGTTTCCCGGGGTCGCACGCTGGGCGCGCAATGCCTTGTGGATGTCTGTCGATTTTCTGAGGAGTTGCTTAACCGTTTCGACTGTCCTCTCGGCCTCGACGTTCCTCTGTGGGTAGTACGGGCTTGGCGCTGATTGGGTCACTACCAATTCCTTCAGAAACACCGCGAAATCGCGTGAGGCGAATTGCGGTCCGTTTTCAGATAATTTGTCATTTGGAAACTACCATTGTGTCTTAATAAATGTCTCCCGTCACACTTGGATTTCAGGTTGTTTCAATTTAAATGGTTTGTTAAGAGAACGTTCTGCATTAGTTATGCAGAGAACTTAATGATCTCGATAACCCTTGTTCTAGCGGGCACTAAAATGACTAGTTTCGTACCTGCGGTAGCCCTGGTTGACTCTTGATTAATAGTGCGAACCTGTTGAATCATGCAGTTAAACAATTAAAAAAAAAAAGAACCATGGCTAGCAACAACCCATAAAATTAATCTTGCTCTACAAATAGAGGCATGTTCAAAAGCTTCGTCAATTTTAACAGCTTGTGTTTTCCCTCGTTTAAAGTGAAGATGCTTCAGCGTCAGGGATTGCTTAAGGGCTACGGTAATGTAGCTATATAATTGATAGGCATACACGTTAACTCAGAGGTAGATCATGTATTAAGTTACCTCGTGTTAAATGGTTGTTGAGGATATCTATGAGTATTCACTAAGTGCAAATTCCTGATTCCACTGGAGTATTTAGATAGATAATAAGCAGAGGCTTGCTTATCCGCAGACTATTCGCGGATCATCCGCAGATATGCGTAATAAACTGGCGTATGCGGATAAAAATGAATCAGGTTTGACGGATTACGGATAGAATACGTATCCCAAGGGTCGCGGATGCGGATCGGATTCCTACATCCGCGGGTCCGGATCTACATTTTTGCCGAGGCGACCCATAAAGGTGTGCGAGCGCGAATGTATTGTGAATACGTGGGTTATACTATGAAGGGCATCATCGAATGTATCACGGGGGCAAACTACTCGTAAATAAAAGGTGGCAGTCTGGGAGAAAATTGTTCTTTACGTCAAGAAAACTTTATTTCTCACCAAAGATCGCTTTAGAACTTTCTATCTCACCAAACATCGCTTTAGAACTTTCGTTCTCACCAAAGATGTCTTTAGAAAAGGTGAAGAACGCAGGAGCATCACTCGTCCCGAGAAAGCGTATTCTTGTTTAACAGGAAAAGAGCGGAAGACGTCCATGGGCAAAGAAAGCCCAAAACGTGGAAGCCACAGGAAAGTAGAAGCCTGCAAGTGTCTTGCTTCTTCGCCTACAAGTAGATTGAGGAGACTGAATTCGATCATCTGGAGAGGTGGAACTTGAGCCAGCACGAGTTTCTGCACCTAATTTGTGTAGCGGAGTTCGTGCATGCCATCCCAGCATCAAGTGCACCAACGGAAAGGGGCTTATTATAGCGGGTGTTAATTTAAGAGAGGCGTAACATTTTGAATCCATCCGGGTTGACGATATTCCGTTTCTTCTCCACAGCAACCTCCACAAGTTAACCGTTACGGGGGGGGGGGGGGGGGGGGGGTTCTCTTTTTAACGAAAGTTGGCACTGAGTTGTTCTTAAGTATATGGTTCCCGACATGCAGTTGAGGGCTCGTGTTTAAAACTTAAACCGATAGGAGGTGTTGCCAATATTGAATATTGTGGTATTCTCCCAGTGATGTACTCGCGCCTTACCACAGACACACGAGTACTTTGCTGCAGTGAGTGAGCGCCTTTCCTCGCCCAATTTTTTATTATTTGGCCCAAATAAAATAACACAATGTTATTAGTATATAATTTTGTTAATTTTCATGTTTATAAAATATGGCTCTGCTTGAAATGCGTTTTACGAAGCAAAAAGAAAAATTAATACTGAAATATCTTTACTTCCTTTGTAACTGCGATCATCTTTCCAGCAATGCGAAGTATCTCTGGAAGGATGATCGCTTATTTTATATATACCATAAAAGAGAATACGATGAAATGACTTTCACCGCATTCTTACAGAGAGTTATTTGAACAAAGGTAAGCAGACGGCATGTAGGGTAGCATCCAGATGCTTTCTTTTTAATTTTTTTTTTTTTTTTATGCTTGATTATAAGATGTCCAACGAATTCGCAGATTGAGGGTCGTATGCGGTTCCGAATTTTACCGATGTGGTTCGAAAACTAATAAAAAGTCTTCGGATGCGGATCGAATGCGAATAGAACTATTTAAGAACATTGCGGATCAAATCCGAATGATAACACTGTTATTTGCGCAAGGTTCTGGAACTAAGGCACTTGAGGCAACTTGAAAATATTAAATATGGAGGTGATTTCGTTGTTCTCAACAAATATGCAATTTCGCAATAAAGCCGGTTTAAACAAGACTCTCCGAGCGACATCATCATTGACTGCGATCGAAGGTTGAATATCGCAAGCTGAACCTATACTTTAATTTTTGGCACGTGAGAGCGTTGATACTAGTATTATTTTTCTTAAAATCCTGACTACAGACAATGGGAACTTGATTCCAAGTCGAACACTTGCAAAGAGGAATATAAGGGTATATTCTAAAGTTTTAGTCCCTCCTGGCAGAAGTGTGACCGGGATAAATCACGCACGTGCCCTGAGCAGATCGGATTGAAAACGCAGAATGACTGCACGCGAGACGTGGAAGTAAGATAGACCGAGAGTCTGCTTTAATTCTATACCATTCCTGGTACACATTCTTACATTTGGCAATATTTATGCTGGGGCCGAACTTTAGCAGTGATATTTTTAATTGAAAATCTTTTGCGAAATCACTACTGACGATACCACGTGTAATTAGTATCTTACTTAGGAATATACATTATATTATACATTTAAAGAATGCTCCGAGATCAATATGTTTACGAAACCAATAAAATAACTACCTCCTTCAGTCCAGTGCCTTTTTGATTCTTAAAAAAATACAAGTTACACAATCTTCGGTTTTTAGACTTAAAACAAAATATGAAGGTCTTCTTTCATGGTGGATTTTATTGCTTAAAATCGAGCGTTAGTGTCACTAGCTTGGTTATTTACCATTATACGAAACACCGTGCATGTCAAATTGTTTATAGTTTTAAGAGGGTCCAAAAACAACTGAAATTAGTATCAACGACTTTTGTATTATGTGTGTTACTAACTGCAATGTTTATGTGATTAATTTTTCTGTTCACATTTATGTGGTAATATTTATTTTTATGTCTGAGATTCATTTTGCCCACTGCAGCTTTAAACTTTAAAACATCTAAATTAAAACAAAGTATGGCAACGATTTCAATAAAATAAAAAACACAAGTATGCAGCGATAACATAGCTAGACTAAGTTTGTTAATTGCAGCAAGGATTTTGTTAGCGAAGTTCGTGCATGCCATCCCAGCATCAAGTGCACCAACGGAAAGAGGCTTCTTACTAGCGGGTGTTAATTTAAGAGAGGCGAAACAGTCTGAAACCAGAATTCTTTCGGTTTTCCAGTAATCTTATGACGGGTACAAACCTCTTTAGTTTTCGTTTTATAATTGGTGCGAGAGGTACGTTTCCTGTGCAAAGGTTTAAGCGAATTTCGCGAATGATGTTTAGATGTTCCTTTTTGACCTCACGAAGAAGGACTTCTCTTTGTCCAGACGACTTAGCTTTGGACAAGAGGTGCAAAAACCGTGCACGTCCCTTCAAAAGATTCATGAGAACGTGTCGTAGACGACTTCTGGTCCCTCGTCCGGCAAGATCCTTGTTTTCACGCAGAAATTATCGGCACAAGTTTGTGACAGGTCGATCAGGATGCAACTGAATGGGGTTTTACACGCGCCCGAATATATACGCGGAAGGACATGCCCTCTCTTCCCTACAATGAGCTGTCTGCGTAGCACTTGGAGTTGATCGACAATCCTCCCCGACCGGAATATCATTAGAGCCGTAGAATTTAAGCTCATTGTTCAAAAGTATCGTGGTGATACACGTTTTGAGTAATGAAAATTGCGGAGGCGTTATAGTGATGAGCAGCGCCTATGAAATACTCGCGTATCTCCTTCAGTTTTGCCCTATTCGAGAGAAAGTCGTCGAAAAGAATTATCGAGCTTGTTTCGGGATCCACATTTTGCGGAATGTCCTTAGTGAACACAACGTCCGGGTGATCTTTAAACAACGGTTGCTTGTAAACGTACACCAAGAAAATGACGTCCAACTTCTTATCAAACATTTCCTTTCTATAGTGCAGCAATTTACGAATATTCTAGGCTCTGCCTGATTTCGAAGAACCAATAATTGTGACATACGCCGGCGTCTTAAATTAGTATTTATCGAAAACGAACGTCATTTTGTCCCTTTTGCAAATGTGAAAGGCATTGTATCTACTCGTTTCTAGATATACGCCGAATAGGTTTGCTTACAAAAAAGGCAGGATACAATGAGCCGACAGTTTTCTTACGTCAGGCTTATCATAACCATAAACCCACAAGTAACCAACCCCCTGGTGTCGAATTCCCGCTTAAAACGGGCAACCGTTCGTCAGCACGCAAAGAGATTGCTTTAAAGCGAAGAGCGGAAGCAACAGAAACCTACTACACTACATGATAGCAAATTCGCGATTCTGGAGGCTCTCACGTCTAGACATGTCTCGTTGCCATCGTTTCATATACAGGTGGCTATAAAACTGACGGACGTCCACCGTTTCTTCAGGGTGTGCCATTACACATGACGTGAGGAAAGAAATATTTGAAAGGCGTTTGTTTTATTTTTAACATACATTTTCATTACAGGAGCCCACTGCCGCCACTGCCGTCCCAATGATGGAGAAGCTGCTGGACAAGCTTAACTCCCTGCGGTCGTCGTCAGACTTTCTTAAGATGGATTTCATTCCGACTGATGTCAAGCTGCCTGTGTTAGACACTGGAGGTTTAGATACACGTTATATAGGCCGTCCGTTTTCGTATCCTTCCAACTGACAGACGACATTGTCAAGCTAATTTTGCCGAAACGGTTTGCAGAGCTCAGTGACGAAGAGTTTGAAAGCATGCGTCAGAAAGACGGGATTAGTTCTTCAGAAAAGCAAGGGCGACGGGCGGACTCCCGTCATTGTCTTCTCGAAGACGGAATGGGATGCATAGGCTAAGATATATATATATATATATAACTTTGCCTCCCTCGTGGAGAGAGAGAGAGAAAAAACTTTTATTTTCACTCCGAGCCCGGAGCTCCTCCCTCGTGGAATAAAAGGAAGTGTCGCGCACGTGTGTTGTGCGTCTCGGCCACTTGGGAGTATGTCCGCGGGCGCAGGGCTGCACTCCGATATTAAAGCGAAAACCAGAAACGAGTCCAAAGCGAGCGTTTTTACGGAACGCCGTTAAACGCCGCCCCTGAGTTTTACTTTCCTAAAAAGAGTTGATTTCGTGTTTTTCGATGACGCTCGGCATGTTTATAGTTGGAACCACATGTCTATTTTAGTTAGGTTAGGTTAATTTTAGTTGATTAGCCGACTGATCGTTACGATTAGCCCCCTATACTATGCCCCCCTGGTCGGATAGCTCACCTTCACAAACCGCATAAGTGTAGCTTTCACAACTTTCTTTTTTCTAAATTCTGTTACATTTTAAAAGAAACAGCCTGTACATATACATACAGGGTGTTTCACCGAATACTGACGAAAATTTAAAAAGAAATAGTGTATTCGAGGTAAAACTATAATTTTCTGGAAATCGCATTATTTGTGCTCGTGGACGTCAGAAAATGCTCGATACTTACTAATTAGGTGGCGAATGGTATAAAAATGCCTAATTAACTTTTTTAATTAGTGAATATACACATGTAGTTTCAATTAAAAACTTGCTCAGCGCCTTCAAAAACCAATAAATCGGTAATTTCCAGAGACTTTGAGTGCGTGAGAAGCATTGTATTGCGCTAAAATTACCACTCGTGGAGCAGGTACATGGCTGGGGCTACGATAACAGACGGAAAAATCGCGCGGGTGCCTTATCGCAACTGCCAGCATTGTACCGGCTCCATGGGTGGTAACTTTAGCGCACTACTACACTTCTCACGCGCCCAGCCTTTCTGAAGATATCTTATTTCGTGGTTTCCGATGACGCCCAGCCAGTTTCAAATTGAAACCATATGTCTATTTGTTTCTAATTAAAAAGTTAATGAGTCATTTTCGGTTGAATAACAAACTAATTCGTATGTATCAGGCAGTTTCTGACATTCGTCGCCACGAGTAGTGCTGTTCCGAGAAAATTATATTGTTACCTGAAATACTCCAATTTTAGAAATTTTTGTTTGTGTTCACCGAGACACGGGGTATATATATATGAGTGATTTATTTCACTTCAAATCGTTCAAGCAAAAAAGGTGGAATTTTCGATTTCGCTGAAAACAATATGCGTCATAGCATCGCCTCTATAAACACGGTTGCCACAAAGCACAAGTTCGTAGGATTATTTGTTCTCGACTTATGAAGCTTACAATAGCCGCGGCGGAAAGCAGTGTTTTTCACATCGGTTGTGAGTCGTATGTTTACTCAATTTTGCTTGTGGGTTCTATATTTAAGCTTCAATATCGTATAAAAACGTGTTTATACGGCTCAAAACGGACCTACCAATTGCGCGTCTTCACAAACTTGAAAATATTCTTTTTTTTCTTCTTTTTTTTAACATTATCAGATAAAAAGTAAGTTGTTCAACCCTTTTATATTTTTTTATCATTTAACTTTTATCACAGCCGGCAAACTACATTGGAGCAGTTCAAAGTAAAACATAAGACTTCATAACAGACCAGCAGGCGTCGTAAATTTGTATGCGTTAAAATCGGCAGACGTAATATTGATTCGGGGCCCTGATTGGCCTATATACACGCCCCGCTCTTTCGGAACCAGCAGACGATGACAACATTTCGCGCTCGTTGTGTGAAATAAGACGAACCGGAACAGTGAAGTGAGCAGCGAACCCTGTGTCACGAGGAGCGAAATGGCACGAATGTGGCGTTGACGCGTCGTACAGTGTCGACCACCCAAGAGGAATCAGTCAGTCAGATTATTGCAGAAGGACGTGTTGCTCAGGCGGATGAGAACACCACGGCCTTACGATATTGGCGGTCAACAACAGTTCTGCCGGCAAAAACAACGCCGCTCGCGCGTTAAAACCGGCGGCGCGAAACAACGATCCAGCATACGCACACACGAAGATGGGCCGGTTCCGATAAGCATGTGAGCAGATATTGGACCTAGACATCCGTGCACCCGAGAAGCGATGCAGCGTATTTACCTAAGCATCGAGCGCCCCCTCCTCCCTTTACCGCGTACAAATCAAGGGAACGTGTGGAGAAGGCGCTGCTTAGTTTTCGAAAAGGAGCCCGTTTGTCGTGGTTCATAAAAGGCCAACCAGGAGCCTCAGTTTCGCCCCATGGGTTTACTCTGTGAGGGCACAACAATACACAGCCCGGGCAACCTGGGCCGAGCGATGATGACAGAGAAACCAGCCGACCTTATACCGGAAACGGCCCTGGTCTATCCCTGCTTTATCCATGGGGAGCCGATAGCACCGATCGATTATCTCGTTTCGAAAAAGCAAAGCACGGAGACTATACTTCATGTCACTAGTTGCATGCAGTACAGGCGAAGGCAACGCCAGGCGAGGGGAGAAGAGGCAAGCACGAGGAAGGCTAGGGACGAGGAGAGAAACCTCCTCTCCTTTCTAACGTTCCTAGTGCTCTCCCTTTCTCTCTCGCCCTCCATCGCCCTCCTCTCCTGTCCCGCCTTCCTAGTGCTTGCCCTTTCTCTCTTCGCCTGGCGTTGTCTTCGCCTGCACTGCACACAACTAGTGACCCTTAGTATAGTTCCGTTGAAGTCTGCCTCCCTGTTAACGATAACCGTTTGTGGAGACTGGTTTGCTTCTGAGACGACAAGTTAGCGCCGGCAGACGTGTTCTTGTGGAAAAGGCGAGGGTAGAGAGGGATCCGCCAGTGGAAAGACCCTTTCACTCGGGAAACCTGCGAAATTTCACTAAAGTTTGAAGAAGTGCGACTTATGGACAGTGTTGACCGACTGCTGCACGAATATTTCAAATTTTGGGAAACAAATAATTTAGAAAGTAGTATTTTATATCTTATAAAATGGTTACCAATGAGCGCGTTCAGTAGCGGCTCCCTCAGCTCCGAAGGGAGTCACTCGAGTCGGAGTCATCGGAGCGCCTACTGAACGGCAAAAACAACCGCGGCTCCAAACATGCTTCTACGCAATTTCCGCCTCCTCTCCTGTGCCCGACGGCCTCCGAATAAACTGGAAGCAGACGAAGGCGAGCACGATCACTTTTATTTGACGCCGGTATTGAAGAAGTCTTGACAAGGTTGTTGAAGAAAAAGCGAGTGACTGTACACATCAGCGCTGCTGTTCGAAACGATGCAACGCGATCGAGCCCTTCGCTTGGTGGTGCAAAAGCAGCGACTGTTATAAAAACCGACAAAAACGTCGTCAGCACACGCAAAATATAGAGCTCGGCGAATCTACGCCGCCGGTTGCGATACTTTCACACGGCCATATGTTTGTTCTGCCCTTCGTAACGAACTTCCTATAAAACGTATTCGTATACACACGGGAAGTTCGGCCGCGCTCGGCGATCAAGATTTTGGCGGCCGAGGCGAACGTCAGCCAACGTGCACCCCGATTTAGCTACGTAAACAAAACATCAATCGGGATCATGCTCTGCGTGAGTGTCCAACCGGCTACCGAATTCGCGTTCATACCCTGCCTTGCTCTGTTCAGCGCGGACAGGACTATCGTCGATATTCACCGAGTTTCCGTGCAACGGCGATCAAGACACGGCGTCAAATGAACGTTTACGTTGTTTATCAGCATATTCAAACCAAACAAAATATGGTCCAATGAATTTTCCGAAAAGAGCCTTACCTGGAAAAGAAATTCGAACGCGTTATTCGTCTTACCTTGAGCACTTTTCATTAACAAAAGCGAGCTAACTGCACACCCACGACAGAACCGACGCAGCTTATCCCGCCATTTTTTTATTTTTTTTTCTCTCTTTTAGCGCGGTAAATCGTCACCAGTCAGGAAATGACGTCATGTTTAGCTCCTTTGACTCTACGTGCACCGTCTCCAGACTCGGTGCTTCGGAGCTTGACTCCGAAGCCCCAGAGTTACTTGCACCGGAAGTGACTTTTGGCCAGGGTGTAAGATAGACAGGTGGGGAAACGAGAGCCAAATGAGCGACCGGATTGTGTCCCCCTTGGTTTTCTCTTTTTCTGTGGCGCCATCTATGTGGAGCACCGCAAACTCTCACTCCGGGTGGGCGACCGGTGGCGACCGGCTAAACTGACGGAGATGGTTTCGCGTGGATTTTCAATGGAGGACTGTCGTGCTCTCGGTTTATTTTGCGCACTCTCCCATAGAGTTCCATGCAAATCCGATTCCGATTTTTTTCCTTTCACCGCGGCGCCATCTGTCGCAAGTCGGGGGTACCCGCAAGCAGACGAGTACACAATCCGGTCACGGCGCTGCGGTAGGCTTCTATGGGCCGTTTCCCCACCAGTCTATCTTACACCCTGCTTTTGGCCGTCCAGTGGAAGGAGTCAGTGACTAGGGGTGTCGCGAACTTTTGTCGAACCAGATTTTTAGGTCGAACTTTCGGGGTTCGACTGTGTCGAACCGGTTCGACGAACCTTCGAACTTTTCACCAGATTCGACCGGTTCGACTTTGTGGACAGTGTGGCCAGACCTTGATACAAGCATGTCTAGGTTTGGCGAATTTTTTTTTCATGAAAAGGGTTATCTTATTTTATAAACAGTTGTAATTAAAAGAAACTAATTCTAATCATCGAAGAAGTTAATAACTTAATTTTTTTGTACTGTATTAACTGAAATAACCAATCAGCGCTGCCCTTAATTCATCCCTTAGCCATTACCATCCAATCCGAAGCCAACTGGCCAGCCTGTCGCGCATGCGCACACGAGTCGAACCTCAATACAAGGTTCGTCGAATTTTCCACTAAAAGTTCGAAAAAGTCGAACCTGGTCGAACTCGAACCTCGGCCGGTTCGCGACACCCCTATCAGTG
The DNA here is from genome assembly GCA_013358835.2 of Ixodes persulcatus. NCBI lineage: Eukaryota > Metazoa > Arthropoda > Arachnida > Ixodida > Ixodidae > Ixodes > Ixodes persulcatus. The sequence continues at coordinate 25,596 of JABSTQ010001111.1, read as the reverse complement.
ACTCCTTGACTCCGGGGCCGCTACTGAACGCACCCAATGTTTACACCATATAAAAGCGAAACTATCCGCTTTTAACGCTTTCATTCGTTATTAATGTGAACCAGTGATGCCAATAAACCCAAGAAATAGTGCAATGTACGCCCTTTTAAGCCACGTATGATGGAGTCGATTGTTCTTTCGAAGGTCGCCGGCGCGTTATAAAATAGACCGTCGGGTGTCACGAAGGCTGTTTTTTGTTTGTCTGATTCAGACATCGAAATCTGCCAGTATCCAGATCTTATGTCCAACGAAGAATAATATTTTGCTCCCTGCAGAGGGTCTAGGGCGTCATCAATACGAGGCATTGGATAGCTGTCCTTCGAGTGACCTTGTTGCGTTTCCGGTAATCTACACAGAAACGAACCGACCCATCTTTCTTTCTAACCAAAACAACAGGGGAAGACCAGGAACTGTTGGAGGGACGTATGACATTTCGTTTCAACATTTCTGTTACCTCAGTTTCTATCTTGCGCCTTTCGACAGGAGCTATGCGGTAAGGTCGATGCCATATGGGGGGAGCGTCGCAGGTATCTATCGTGTTGTAAATGGAGTGAGCCCTGCCAAGAACGTCCGTCTGTGAGTCGAATGAGTGTCGAAATGACTCAATAAAAGAAAGGACACGTGCTTTTTGATCGTCAGAAAGAGCAGGATTGATAGTAGAGTCTAATTCAGTACTGCTGCTGCTAGCTCGTTGTTAAGCAGGATGGTCAGGGGCAGAAACTTCCAACAGGTTGAAACCTGTCGAAGGAGTGGCTATAGCAACCACCATAGACTGCGGAACTACGATGTCCAAACTTGTTACGTTTACCGCTAACACGTCAGTATCAAAAGCGCCAAAAGTTGCCATACAAGAAGGCACGACAATACCCTTTTTCCATATAATGTCAGGCGCAGATTCTACGAGAGCATCTCCAGTGTAGGCGTATTCGGGTGCAATGGGCATAATCACAGACATTCTTGCTGGCACTAGGGTGTCTCTGGTTATAGTGCAACGTTGCCTTGACTTTGTGTTAGATGGTTCGAGAAAACTCTCAGTTTCTAATGACAGCTCGGGCGTGGCACAATCTAGAAAAGCATTGTTTGCGGCAAGACAATCCCAGCCAAGAATAACATCATGACTACATGAAGGCAAAATAATAAATTGAACGAGATTGTGCTTGGCCTAAATATTGATACGAGCTGTGCACATTGCTGAAGGGGAAATTATTCGTCCCGATGCACTTTTTAAGTGAATGCCAGTATATGGTGTAGATACTTTCTTGAGTTTGCGGCAAATATTTTGCCCCATGACTGAAACTGCGGCTCCCTTTTCAATTAACGCCCTTAGAGAAAGACCCTCTACTTCAATATCGATTATATTTTGCGGTGACGTAGGAGGACTTGAAACGATGGAAGCGGTCGCAGTTGTGCCTCCGGGAACTGCGCTTACCAGTTTCCCCCAGAGCGTCGGGGGTCTCCGTTATGAGCAGGAATCATAGGAGACAGAGATCTCCCTCGGGGAGATGGTGATCTACGAGTAGTGGGTCGTGACGTGTTCGGCTGGGGACGCTCGTCCAATTCCGGGGACGGTGAGCGAAGCTCTGGACGTGAATGAAAAGTGCGGCGAGGAGCCCAGTGCGATGAGGTGAAGTGAAAGCTGGGTGCCTGCTCTTGGTGGTGCCGACGGCAGTTCCGCTGGACGTGCCCGGGGACGCCGCAGTAGTAGCAGACTAGGCGGTTGTTGGCAAAAGCGGCCGGTCGGTGATGGCCCCATTCAGGTGCGAATTGAGAGGGGATCGGAGAAAATGTTGCAAGGCCCTAGTTGTGCCAAGGTGACTGCACAGGTGTACGTGCGGCGACCTCGGCGTACGTTGGTCGGGGTGGTGGCAGAGGTTGCATTGCTGCCACGACTTCTACTTGGATCATTTGTTTGAGTGAAGAGGACTCCGTAGGCTTGGCTTCAGAGGATGCTGTGATGGACGCGATTTCTTCACGCACAATCTCGCGAATGAGATTTCTAGGGCTCTCTGCGTTGGTCGATGTTAACGCTGCGATGCTATGAGCGTCGTTGCTTGTGACCTCGGGAAAAGAGGATGTAACGCGACGTGTCTTCGCTTGTTGAAGTCGAAGGCACTCATCCGAGAATTGTGTTAATGTGTTTGGTTTGATGACAAGAAGAACACGAAAGGCCTCTTCGTCGATGCCCTTGAGGAGATGTTGCAGTTTGTCCCGTTCTTGCATGTCTTTGTCAGCAAGCTTGATGAGGGACAGAACATCCTCGATATAGGAGGTGTAGGTTTCTCCTTTTTGTTGTACTCTTAAAGCAAGCTTGCGTTCAGCGACATGTTTGCGTGCTGTAGACTTGCCGAAGACTTCCAACATGCGCGTTTTGAATGTGGCCCAGGTGTCAAATTCGAGCTCATGGTTAATGAACCAAGTGTGGGCGACGTTTGTCAGGTAGAAAATGACGTTAGAGAGCTTTAGATGGTCGTCCCAGCGGTTGTGACGACTAGCTCGTTCGAAGGAGTCAATCCAGTCACTTACGTCCTCGTCTCTGACACCAGCGAAAACGCTGGGGTCGGGTTGGCGGGATGTCACAGTCAAGGCAGATGCTGGTTGAATGCCGGCTGTCTGAGTTGCGATGGTAGCCATCGTTGCGCTGTCCGTGGAAACCACGGGGTTCGATTTGGCAGCGGAGACGGTTATGTTGCTGTGACGAAGCTCCAGGATTTCAAATGAGGAGAGCGGCGGGAAGACCGTTGCCGACCTCCACCATATGTAAGAAAGACAAAGTAGAAATAAAAAAGCACCGGCTTTACTGGCCGAGCCCTGGAGCAATTCTGCCCCGCGAGCTCTAGCATGCGCCACACACCGCCCGTGCAGGTAGTGCGCTGTTGTGGATGGTAATGATAGCGTGGATGTTGATGGTAATGAAGTTGCGCTGTTACAATATATATATATATATATATATATATATATAGAGAGAGAGAGAGAGAGAGAGAGAGAGAGAGAGATCAGATTCATTTATAGCAAAACATTGTGTAAGAATAAAAAATACCATACTCTAATAAATATAGCTACAATCTCTCTTGGTAAAAGTAAAAATTGTCTCTACATAAAATACGTGAAAGTTGGTTGCAACCACCTGCACCTTAACCAAAACTTCGGTTGAGAAACGGAATCAAGAATAATAAAATTCAGGTGAATACGCAGTCAGGACATAAATTACTCGTTTTTGTGATGTCCCGGAAATTGTGCCGCAGTATTGTAAATATTATATTTGTGCTTAATTATTCTACATGACTCAGTCGGTCAAAACTAAAAGAGATCCCAAAACACATGTTAAAAGTTACTTTTATTTATTTATTTTTTTTTTGCGATGGCAGCTAATTTTTTAGTGGTATTTTCTCCTGGTTTGAGGAGTGACACGCTTGGCGAAAGGAACATTTATATCAGCCCGTTCTGGATCGCCCTTGAAAAAGAAACAAGTACGAATATATAGATTACAATATGAAAAAACCGAGAAGACTGTGGACCGCCTTTCGACTGCGGACACGTAATTAGTTTTTTTTTTGCTTTAAGATCTTTCTTTTTTAATTTTAACAAAATGATGGAGAAACGTTTCTCATTTATCATGCGCGTCAGAAAAGAAATTGTTTTGTTACAAATAAACTTAATTGAGAGTCAATATTTAAAGGAACTTCAAAAAGACTTCGCGATCTCTGGTCATTAAAACAGAATCAGGAATGAATAAAATGTTTGAGATTGAATTTACTTATGCTGGTTCAAATCAATTATAATAATATTTTTTTAATACTACAGAGAAAAAGAAAACAAAAACAGTCTCTTAGAAATCCAAACAAAATTCTATCGCAATTATTATAGTACGTGTATCTCTAATTTTTACAACATGGTGTCTTCTTCGAAACATGCTTGGCTCCATCTGATTAAAAACACCTTGCGTGGGGAATCATGTCGAGACATAAAATTATATGTGCGTTTGATGATAAAAATGTATATACAATTTGGATATATAAAACTAATAAAACAAGTTTTTCAACTTTTAGGAACCTTTATGCATTAATAAATTTGGATTAGCTGGTATGGGTTTGTGATGTTGACATTGTAAGAGAGATTCGTGCGAGAGGAAAGACGAGCATAAAATTTTCAATTCAATTTGTTTTAGTGTCAACTATTTGTGTCTATGTTGTGTTGTATTTGTTGTCCGTTTCCGATATATGGTTTGCACATAAAAACGAAAATGGAGCGCGTAAACATCAGTAGCAATCACCGAAAACCTGGACCAAGACTCTTGTTGAGATTTTGAAAATTATGGTCCAATTCATTCAAGTATGTAATCAGTTCGTAATGAAATCGTTTGGTACTGTTCTACCAGACGTGTGGCAGTATCGGTAAATAATATTAGGTTTTTATGAGTTGATAAGAAAGAGAAGGCTTAATTGGTCGGACCTATAACAGGATCGGTTGCATCCGGATTGTTGTCTACGATGCGTTGCTACATTAAATTGTGTGCCTAAATAAAGACGGCCTCTCATAAAATGTACTAAAAATACCTCAGCGTAATTTTTATAAAGGTATGTCGGATTTATATATTTTAATAAATTCAAATATAAATAAATACATTGGGTTCACGTTCCAGATGTTTTATTGGCTGCCTTATTTAGCTGCGCCATGAAGAAATAAGTTGAGACATTTTAACACATTGAGACACGCGCACAATAAGTTGAGATATATTTTTGTTTAGAAAATTAATTTTGTTTTGCAAACCTGTAATAATTATACTGTATTAGAATTATGCGTAAAAACATGCCCAGCTATAATATAATAGGAAATGTAACGCATTATGAAATATAATTTACCAGTTTTGTATATTCGTTCATTTAATCTTTAAAAGGTCAAGGGGACTTACCAAGACATGTTCGGTTGCACTCTCTCACATCGTAAAAACCGATGCCGTGATGATCGCAGCCATAGTATGTTTTGCACGTGCCCCCAATTTCGTCGTAATAGGACCGATTTCCATTGGTACCGCACCAGTCACTTATATTTTGAGGGCGGTGCTTGCATTTGTCCTGAACAAATCCTAGAGAAAGAGCACGATAAAGCGCACGCATATATTGCTAGTCTGGGTAGGTTTGATTCACGTTCATCGAGGAAATCAAAGTACCACCAATTGCAAAAGACCACTATTGTAAAACTACGCAATTAAATTATTTTCCAACCGGGAAATTATTTCAAATTCTGATGGATTTTCAGCATAAAATCTAGAATTACCTTAGATGGTTTTGATTATAATGTGTAATATATACTTGGCTAAAACTAGAACAAATGACCACAACGTGTTGAGAAATCTCGCTCTATTTATAATTACCGTATTCTCTATTTAAAAATCAGCGACTGAGCCAATACTGAATTTCTTTAACACAGCATAGCTAAGAAAATATTTCACTGTCAGATAAGTCTACCATCTATCCCAGCAAGCACGTGTTAGTATAAAAAGTATTATAAGAGATTGCGTGATCGCCCAAAATATTTATTCAATCATGTGGCATAAGTATCCTTCATATATTTTGATAAGTACCACTGCTTAATATCTATGATTTGTTATACGTTAGGTGAAAATAGGAAATATGGCCCCTAATGCACTGAATTAGGTCAGGTATTTCAAAATAATTATTTTTCCTTTCGTGATTGATTGGTTCGGCTGTGAGAAAGTCTTGTTTCATCATGGCGCGGTTCGTTATAAAAAAAAAAATGCAAAAATTGAAAGATGTAGGTCTTTCTTCACGGGTACTGGGGGGCGTGCTGGGTGATTCGCTATAGATTTTGAAAACCTGTATCCTTAAAACCTAAGGAAGGGGCTTCCAAGGACGTCAAAAATGCAGCGAAGCACTATTATACTTTTTTTGGCGCCCCTGTCTATTTTATTTATAAAGGAACGTTCGAATTTAAGGTGAGGGCAGGAAGGGGGGGGGGATTTAGTTTTCTTGGTTGCACAATTATGTGAACCCTACATCTCCTGCCGAGTCTGTGTGGTAATCTGTATCCTGATTTTTTGTTAAAAATTGTGAGCCATCTCACTCTGTGAAGGTGGTTGACCAGCGAAACTGTAGAGCACCACCACCAAAGATTCACCAAGCGACACACCAAAGCACTTGAAACCGAATGTTTCTTTACAGTATATATGCATCATTTCGAGAGGACAGTGATGATTGCTTTGTGATCACTATATTATGCAGTAATAGGTTACATTACAACTTCGGTGAGATTCTTTGCTAAAGGAAAATCTATACATATAATGCTTTACATATACAGGGTGTTTTTTAAGCTTCAAAGATTTGATTTAAAAAAAGTCGTGAAAGTTACACTTATGCGGCTTTTGCAGCTGAATTATACGACCAGGGGGACATTATATGGGTGGCTAATCTTTGCAATAGGTGGGCCAATTAATTAGGATTCCTTATTTCACTTTTCACTTAGTGAAAATATATGGTTCCAATTAGAAACATATGTTTCTAATTGGACCGTATATTTTAGTATCAACGCTCCGTATATAATGAGCGTCGTCGAAAATCAGTAAATAAACTTTTTTAGAATAACTTGGAGCTCGTAGGAAACTCGGGGACGCACTAAATTTAGCACCTGTGCAGCAGGCGCAAAGCTAGAAGTGGCAGAATGAGGATGATTAAACTATCATTGCGTTCCGTCACTTCTTTCTCTGCGCCTGCTGCACGAGTGGTAAATTTGGTGCGCCCCCGAGTTTCCCACGAGCTTCAAGTAATTCTAGAAAGCACTTGATTTAGTGGCTTTCGATGACGCTCAGCAAGTTTCTAATTGGAACCATATGTCTATTTTCAATAATTAAAAAGTTTTTTTTAACGAATTTTCATAAATTAGCCAACTTAGCGCAAAGATTAGCCACCCACATAATTTCCCCCTGGCGTATAACTCACCTGCACAAACCGGATAAGTGTAAGTTTCACGGGTTTTTTTAAACAAATCTATAAACCTTAAAAAGAACTGTATAAAATGTGCCGCTTTTATATATGTAAGGCAGTGACGAAACCCACCTAGAGGGGCAGAAGGCCCATTGTTCTCGGATGTATCTCCATTATCACACGTTTCCACGTATTTCCTTGTCAAAATGCACATCGATGTGACCGGGCGTATATGCATTTTAAAATACAATATAGCGCTTTTACACGCAATTTAGTTTCTGCAAACTGATCCTAAAATTGCATGGAACCCTGGACATATACACCTTCGCTATAAAAGTGTGCATGGGATGGGGTTAACGTGATGTATCAACGAGAGATTACGGCAACGCAGCGCTTCCTTATGCGCGACCTCCTGATACCGTTGACGGTCCACAGTCGGAGAGTCTGTGAGTGATTGTTCTTCAGGATCGTTTTTTAATATTTTGTGAGGACATTGTTACTCCGCGCTACATTCAGATTATTAAATTTACTTAAAATGCTATGTGCACGGGCGTCTTTGGGCATTATTGTTCATCGTATTTTATGTTGACTAGAAATGTTGCTTGTGAGCGCCGCTTTTTTGTATGTTTCTTTCCTCTCCCTTTTGCGCTTCTATTTAACATATTTGAAGGTACAGACATGTTCAGCGCTGAGACTTTCAGTTGGGACCTTCTTATGGTTTCCGTTCGTGACGTCATGACCAAGATTTGTCAACACCCTAATTGGCTGGATTTGCCTCACAGAGAACCGGCGATTGGGCAGGCACTAGAGAGTTCAAGGGAACCGTTTTTGTGCATTCAATACGGTACGATGAGCCCTTCGGCACGAACTGCATGTGTGCGAGTCTTCTGTGGTAGCGCATGCGCAGTTCGAACCGGAGTGCCCACCACCGTATTGTATCGGTTGTGCAGAAACGGTCCCGTAAAACTCCCTATTGGCTGCGGAACGATAATAAGATGCGCGGGAGCGGCCACGTCCCGCGTTTTTTAAGCTCTCAGTGACTAGCCCTTCTTTTCCACACTTTTCCTGAACTGCAATCGCTTAGTAGTGCTTCAGTAAAAGTCTAATATTTACAATTATTAAAGTACATATGAATAGGCCCAGGGCCCACCTTACTTCCACAGCGCTTGTCACACGCCTCCTGGGAATTGAACGCGTTCACTCCTCCGCATCTCCATTGGGAATCATAGAAACATTTTTCAGTTTCACTATTGTAGCGATAACTATCAGTATCAGTTTCTACGCATGGTCCTGGGAGGGGTTTTGCGCAGGGGCCGTAGTCAGGATCTAAAAAGATATTAAACCAACATTATGTCTTGATTTTGTGATATCAAAACATTGGTTTCTTTTACAACCGACACTTTTTTGTAAATCGGGAAAAAGGACTTGAAAGCACCGTTGAAATTCACTTTCTATTACAACATTTATATACTTAAAGAATACTGCAGGTGGAGTTTTGTCAGTCAAGGTATGAAGCCTTATACAATGTTATAAGGCAGGACGTTTGCACAAATGCACAATATAAAAAGGCCCAAATTCCAACTAACGAGGAATACCCCTTTACAGCACTGTTAGTCACTTTTGATTAAAACAATTTAAAGTGCATGTGACAAAGCCATATCATATGTTCAATTGCCTGCAATGCTATGAGATAAACAATTTCAATTTTGGGCGGATCGAGGAAAATATTAAAATTTAACAAAAATGTTTCTGCATCCAGGCAAAAGAAACAAGTGTCCAAGCTTCTGCCTGGAGTCGCGGCTGTCATTTTACTCCAAATAATTGTCGATCTTTGAACGAAGTTGAGAAAATCTTAGAAAATTCTTCGGCGCTCCACCTTTTTCCAATTTAACAATTGAGCAAAGCCCAAAAATAACGTTCAGCGACGAGTGAAGATATTACGGAGCTTCAACGCTCTATTTCAAGTATCCTTTTAAACCATATCGGGCACTCACCCCGTATTTTATTGCGTGGAAATTGCATAATTTATTCTGGCTTAAATAATATTTAGTTTCTTAATTGCTTTAAAACACAATAGAGTTATTATTTGACGGTGGCCTGATTAGGCGATTGTACTCTTCAAAATTGAAAGTAGTCTTATTGTTACAAAACCTGCGTCAAGCAAATGTGCCTTTTATTACGTATGCAAGCAATCCCGCGCGTGCACTGTGCGCTCAGTACTTTATCTTATCAATCCAATGAGTTAATTATGCTCTCTATCCAAAACCTTTTTGGACGTCAAACTTCTCGTAAAAAATATGAAGTTATAATTACTGATTAAACACTTTTTTTGCAGCACGAATATACGATTATGGATACGGTTTCTAATGTTCCAACATTTCTGTAGTGTTTCTTTTTCTAATGCAAAAGCATTAACTGTCCCATGGAGCGAGCTGACGTCATCAGTTTGAAGCGCGAAAACGGCACCTAGTTTCCCCTCGACCCGAAAGGAGTGAAGCAAGTTTGATGGATTTCGCCTTCGGTTCCATTTGCTGGCGCGCGTCCACGGGGCTCCCATTGGCCGCTGCGCTCGTCAGTTTCCACGACCACTCACCCCACGGCGCTGCCTGCCCATCAGCGCGCTTTTAAAGGAATACTTCAACGAAATTTGAAATATCCTCGTCGTGTTCAAAAATAGGTTGCATATGATCCACAATATCTGCAAACGACAATCGCACGTTTCTATTTTGAGTTTGATGGCTGTATTTTTCGTTATAAACGGCCCACTCTAGAAAACGCTCGGACAGCAGCCAGCGGAGACCACGTCACATCCGCAGCAATCGTGACGTAGTTTGTCTCGGGACCTTACGTCGGGACGCAGTGGACGCTGCGAGCTATCCCAGCCAATCCCGCTCTGTGGACGTAGCTCGTGATACGCTTTCCGTGCGTCGCTGTGCCCCCTCTCCAAGGTCACGTGACAATCACACGGTCTTGAATAGGCCCCGATGGCTCGTAGCATCCACTGAAAGCAGCCGAAGCACACCAGCGATCGGGGCACCGCAAGTAAACCCAAAGCTGTCTCTGTATGAATTTTGAGTCACGGGTTAATCTTCTATAATCTTGTAGAGGGACAATAGCGACTTCTGGCTCACACAAAGAAGAGAGTCTCGGGGAGAGGGGAGTTCCTCCTTCAGCTCATCTCTCGTCGTGGCCGGAGACGAGACAGTTACCGTCACTACCTGTCAAGGTTCCTAGACGGGCATTACAAACGAGGCGTTAGCGACATCCACCAGGTGCTCTTTGCTAATGGTTTAATTCGTTTTAAAATTCCTATTCGTCTCCTTTTCAACAAAAGATTGGTGTGTCTGATGTGATAATGCTCCATTGAACACGAATAGACCAAGACATAAGCACTGACATTTTGTTGTAGTATCCCTTTAACACGGAGCGTCCAAGGTCACCGTGCGCAGGGGAGCACACGCGCCGACCGGCGACGAAAAGTACGCAGCAGACGAAAAAGGGAGCGGACGAGCGGCTTGCATGATTTCGCATTCACAACTAATAAGGATTAAGTGCTTAGGTGTACCTTGCCTTTTTTTTCTTGTGTAAGTATACATACAAATTTTTGAGGTAGGAAATATCAATTACCTCTGCAAGTCTCGTTGCATTCGGCTTCGGTATCAAACACATTTGTATTCGTGGGTGCTTGTCCGTTTATATTGACCATAAAGCACTTTGCTTGTGTTGAATTGTAAAACCACTTGCAATTTAGTCTTCCTTGGGTGGACTTCGGTGGCTCATCGAAACAAAAACTTTTGACGTGAGCTATTGAAAAAAAGAGTTATAGAATTGTTGTCATAACCCATTTTATTCATAAGTCGTTTTATGTTCCTCCACAATCTAATCTCGTGAGATAGCGATATCTAATAATCTTCCGTTTGAATTGTGAGCATCATTTTATACGAGTAACTTTCCTAGCGGTGTGTGTGTGTGTGTGTGTGTGTGTGTGTGTGTGTGTGTGTGTGTGTGTGTGTGTGTGTGTGTGCGTGTGCGTGTGTGTGTGTGTGTGTGTGTGCGTGCGTGCGTGCGTGTGTGTGTGTGTGTGTGTGTGTGTGCGTGTGTGTGTGTGTGTGCGTGTGGGAGTGTGTGTGTGTGTGTGTGTGTGTGTGTGTGTGTGTGTGTGTGTGTGTGCGTGTGCGTGTGTGTGTGTGTGTGTGTGTGTGTATGTGTGTGCGTGTGCGTGTGTGTGTGTGTGTGTGTGCGTGCGTGCGTGTGTGTGTGTGTGTGTGTGTGTGTGTGTGTGTGTGTGCGTGTGTGTGTGTGTGTGCGTGTGCGAGTGTGTGTGTGTGTGTGTGTGCGTGCGTGTGTGTGTGTGTGTGTGTGTGTGTGTGTGTGTGTGTGTGTGTGTGTGTGTGTGTGTGTGTGTGTGTGTGTGTGTGTGTGTGTGCGTGCGTGTGCGTGTGTGTGTGTGTGTGTGTGCGTGCGTGCGTGCGTGTGTGTGTGTGTGTGTGTGTGTGTGTGTGTGTGCGTGTGTGTGTGTGTGTGCGTGTGGGAGTGTGTGTGTGTGTGTGTGTGTGTGCGTGTGTGTGTGTGTGTGTGTGTTTTGTAGTTATGCACAGTGCTGCACTCCAGAGCACTTTACTAAAAATCTCCGAAATACAGAAATAAGGGTAATGGCGCAGGCAAGCCGGTGAACGGTCATACTTTTATATTCTTATGTTATGGGGTTTTATAAGTATGATACTTCAACACTAAGTTTTCTTATAGGTTCAACAAGCTGTAAGAAATATTCTTATAAACTGGCATGGTGTCTTCAACAATAAACTATTCATCGCCGAAACCTAATAATCTCCTTTATGTAACGCAGACAGTGATGGTCCTGAAAGAATTGCTTTAGGTATGATGAGAAACAGAGTTTGTTCTTTTAAATGTAAAAGGCAAATTTAAAACAACAATCTAAACATTTGTTTAATTAGTGATTCCGCAATTACGTCAGCTAAACATTTTCATAACCTTTTTATTATTTAGGGATAACCCAGTATGATACATGAGCACAGAAAAAAAAAACAAATATTGAAGATTGTGATAATAACAATAATAAAAACGCTAAAAACAGATTTAAGTTTATTTTAATTGAACTTGTTTTTAAAACCAAGGAATCTATCAAATTCTATCAAACACTCGTACGCAGGATTTCTTTCTTCTTGTTATCATATATTTGTCGGCAGTGCCCAACACCAACCAACAATAGTGCGGAGAATTCCCACTCTCTTAACTCAACTTTCTCATCTCGATTCTAAAGAAAGTTTGAAAACATCCATGCGATGTTTCATTGCCTAGACAATTTTATAACATAAATATGCCAACGTGGCCGTTCTACTCTAAAAATCAAGAAAATATTTATGTCGCCTCTACCGATATTTAATATATTCCGAGCAAAGTGGAAGTGGAACACTTGTTCTTTATATATTTACAATAAATCTATTGCACTAAACTATGTTCGTATAAATAAAAATTGAATCACTGGAGCGCACATATTTACAAACTTAATTTATATTTACTAAACTATATTCAAAGAGAGTTCTGCCCGTAAGGGGTGTGGTTTGAGTTCCTAAAATTTAATGAAAAATTATACAGTGGCCAAGCGAAATATCTTTGAGTTGTACTTACGTCTGCACGTTTTGCTGCAATTTTCCTTAGTTTCAAATCTATTGACCTTTTCATGCCCAGCTTGTGGAGCACCAAATAAAAGGAACAGGCAGCTGTCAATATCTTTATCGTAGAACCAACCGGGATGTTCCGCCCTGCCTTGCTCTTGAGGGGGATCCTTTTCGCAAATTGCGGGCACGGTGGTTCCAGTCGTTCCGAATTCGGCACAACCTAGTGCGGGGTAGAAATTCACATTCCTTCACTGGAATTTTAAGTTTATACATCGCTGATACAGTGCCTCTGTGATACTGTCACACTTTTAAAAATGTTTTCGTTCCGACAAACAAAAACGCCTCAGGAAGCCTTCAGTCCACTAATGTTTTGTTGCGTGGCACGTATAACTATGTTTGGTGTAAAACAATTTGGGAGGTCACAAAGCACGTAAAAACTCTATATTTTATTTATAATGCCCTCGGGCAGTACATTTACATTTCCAAGGAATCATGCATACTCACAGCGTAAAATGATTGTGCAAAGTAGAAAGTATGTAAATAAAATGCACCATGTGTTGCTGCAACGAAGAAGTTTACCTCTCCACCCCCGTCTAACGCTTTAATGAACTATTGTGTACATTCGTATTACAACGGTAATTAAACTATTGGTATTCCTTCCATGTCCCGTTGAATTATTTACTAACATCGGCTGTACACATTGAATTAAGACGCACTACTTTATGAAGAGCATTATTTCACGTACAATTCTAAGGTCTCTAGAACAAACACCTTGAAACCATTGGTAAATCAGCTCGCGATCTCATCTGTGTGCATTGCAACGGATGTGAACTGGTTCACCAATACTTCGGATGAGTTTTCTCTGACAACATCTTAATTGCGTGGCAAAGAGGAGTATAAATAAGTAAAAAGGTGTCTAAATAAAGCTTACCAAGCGGTACCACAAGGAGGATACAAAATAGCTTTATCTTCATAGTAGCTAATAATATATGGTCCAAATGTTTATTACGAGGCTTATTAAGCTATTCGTAATCCATTCATCTATCTCAATCGTTTATATACTTATATCTGCAGTACGGAAGTCAAGAAATAAGCTGGTTTTAAGATTGAAACTGCAATAAATCATAGATGTTAAAATTGACGTCAACCGTCCACCTGTTTCACTGACACTTGTGCATGAATGCACGTCGTAAGTCATCCTTCCCTGCCGCCGTAAAAAAAAAAAAAAAAAAAAAAAAAAAACTGCTGTGACGATGCTTTACCGTTTCAGCGTTGGGTTCTTGCAGTTCAAATAACCTTCCATAGTAACCGGAAACACGGAACGATGAAAAAACGACAAAAAGAAGAAAACTAAACAAGTCTTGTTGCTTTTGTTTTGTCCGTTTTTTTTTATCGTTCCGTGTCTCCTGTTACTATAGAAGTTCTTCACCCGCTCGCCTGCGTTTTTGTCCTATCTTCAAATAATCTGTGCTTAATTCACGTCATGTGTAAACCAAAACTAATGCTCCTACTCTTGACGGGTGTAATGCCTTGTCGGAAGAATTTCCACATTTTGATATAGCAGAGGCTTCTCTCCAAAATGACAATGTGGTCAACGACCTTGCGAAATGACCATGCCACTTCCTGCTCAAATCAATCATAAACATGATATATTTGATAATGCGAACCTCGCTGTATCGGAAGATTTGTGTTCGTCCTTTTTGTCCCTTGTCCCCCTTCTTCAGGGATTATTACCAATATTAATTAAATATTTGTGTAAATCAATATGGAGAGACGTATTGGTCACATATTTCTGCGGAGAGCTTGGATGTCACAATAATAATCCCTGGAGAAGGGGAACAAGGAAAGCAGAGGACAAACACAAATATCAAAATACATCTCGGATGCATTTGGAAATACAAACGCCGCGAACAAAAGGCCTACACTTTTTTTTCTTATAATAAATTGCCATAAATATCTAAAGGTTTAAATACCACTATGCTTATATGCACTATCGATATCAAGAAATGTTCATATATGCATTCGGGCCAGCAGGCTTTGATTGATTATCCTCTTCTGGGTCTGCTGTTTGTCACTACGGATCCCCGCTCTTCTAGCAGACAGGTATGATGTGTTTAGCCTGGTGACGGTGAATAGTGTAAGCCTCCAGGTAGCCACCTTGTCGACTTTGCTGCCCAGCGTGTACTGGGGCAATGTGTTACTATATGGTCACTGACAGAAGAACGATAGGGCGGTCCATCAGGTGATTCTCTTTAACGTGAGCTTCACACATTCGTTTTGGCTTCGGCGTCGCGTGAGCTACGTGCGTGCACGCGCATCCAGAAACACGGCTCAAGGCAACGAACGCGCTCTAGAGGCCAGGCATTCTAAAGAAACGTCCTGTCATTCACAATGTGTTAGTGACTTCTGTCACTGACAGGATGATAACTACAGGGATCAGTTTCAAATGCCCTACTTCCAGCGCGCGTTTTCTAACTTTGATAACGGTTTAGTGTCGTCGTGAGCCTGAAGCGAGCAAGCGAAGGTAGAGCACGGCGAAAGTCGAAAACGCACTGCCGTTTTCGACTACTCTTCTCTGTGAATATTGGCAGCTTCTGCAAAATCGAGGCCACCTAGCGGCTATAGCAGGCGGCCGACTCGCTCATTATTCTTCAACGAGCGAATCAGATATTAACGGCGCCTGGCGGTCTAAAGACGAATCTGTGAAAGTAAATTCAAAGGCAACGGTCATGAAAATCGTCAATAGAATCTTAGACACTGTGAAATTGACAAGTAAAACCTGAAGTCTTCGAGGGGGAAGTTGCTTTGCACTTTTTGTTGCGTTTTATGTATGGTTGTGACGTTGTCTCGATGCAGGAGAGCCTTGGGCGAACGGAGTGAGGGAGAGTAAAAGTGCAAAGCTTCAAATGGGAGACTCGTTCCAGTTATCGGCTGCCATACTCCAGTCACAACTAAGCAAGCAGAGCCGTGGGAGGAAGTATCGGGTTCGAATGAATGTGAACACTAGATCGTGTGGCCATCGACATATGGTGTGCCTCCTGGAGGTTTCTGCAAACTGATAGGACGGCGGGTGGAGAGTAGTGAGCAGCGAAGGTGTTCGTTCTAGTCCTATGTGATTGAAACTCGTCCAGCAAAGCCCTAGCTTCGAAGCTACGTCTGTAGTGTGCTCAAAGTCCCGTTACTGTTCGCATTTTATTTGAACCCGATGGTACGTACTCGCCGAACCAGTCAATCACCTGCCTTTCATCGGTCCTGATACGAATATCCGTCTGAGTAGGCGCTGAGACCGTTACCACGTGATGTAAAACCGACGTTTGAGTGGTTCAACGAGTACGTGACTTTAAGGTTCGTGTTAATGAAGTAAAATGCCAAATCAGGGAAGAGCCTTATGCTGTTATGATTTTTTTTTTCAGTCGGTGCAGACGCCGATCTTAAGAGAATTCAGGTCAAAAAGACAGGCTTGGTTCGATGGGCGATTACTTCAAAAGAACTCATTGCGTAAATTGAAGAAGCTTTCGATGGACGGAAACATGTGTGCATTTCACAATCTCGTCCGAGACATTTGACAAAGGATAACGTATCTTCGGGGTTGTATTCGAAGATCGCGCGTGGTACCCTTGAGTCAAGTGACGTAGCTTGCAGTATCGGTAGTTACGAGCATGCCAGAAGGGGTGCTAACTTTACCTGCAAAGCAAGGTGAAGGTTCATGGAAGTGATGACGACGTCATTTTTTTTTTTTGCATTTCGAAGTCAAAATATTGTTACGTGCATGACCGAGAAGTAACGCTTCACCGTGCTTATAGGAGATTCGTGGTTAACCTTACCCCGAGTGGAAAACATAAGGAGGCCAACATGATCTCTCCGAGTAAATCTCGCCCTAGCTCTCTCACAAATATTCTAGGTAAAATATTCTAGATAATAATAAAATTATAATAATAATCATAAATGTCTTCATTTTGACAGCTCTTTACAGTTGGAAGGTGAAAAGGGAAAAAGCTGTAACACGGCTTGACTCGTCCCGAGCCACTTACATAGCCGTTGAGACGCGGACACCGCAATTATTTACATATGATTAGGAGATAAATGAAGAGTTCCTTTACAAAAAGAGAAAAATTGGTTAGTGTCCTTATATAATGCAAATTCAATTTGAACAGCATTAGTAGGCAAAACGTGAAAAAAGAAAAAGAAACATCAACCCACAAAATGTAAAACTTTTCTTCTATTCGTTTTGGTTTGAGATGAGTATAATCAACACTTATATTCTATTAGGTTTGGTTTGAGATGAGTATAATTAAATCCTGTAAGCCGCTCACCGACATATTGTTGAGTCATATATTTTCCCTGCTGAACCGACTCCGTGTAGTCGGAAGGGTGCATGATGTAGTGTATTGTCCGTAATTAGTTCTAAAAAATGATACTTCCCATGGTTCTTCAGTTCGCAATGAATATGCATATACCCTTTTTTAGGTTGGTTAAGTCTTCGAGACAATGTTCAGAATGCTTTTTTCCTTCTGTAGCAGTCTCACTCCGGCCAGCTGTCACGCCGACGATGCGACGTTCGCTGCTGCTGTTTTGACGCTCACTCTTTCTTTTGTTTGTGGCGAAACTTCACCCATTAAACTTTTATTTTCACTCTACGCTCGTCGAGGCCTTTCTATCCGCGACAAAATCACAACTGGAAGTCGCGTGGTCCAGTGAGAGAGCTTCTGTTAGGAGTTAATAAAAAGACCTACCACTGGAGCGTGCATTGCGGCTCGGCGAGGTCGTTGCTCATGAGTAATAAGTGGAGCGAATCAATGTAGTTCCGTCAGATCTGCACGCAATGCTTTACGAGTACTATTTACTTTTTCAACATCGAAGTAACAATTTGGCTAATTTTTTAAGAGGTGGAAAGAATAAAGCAACTTGGTTACTTTTGACGGAGTAACGAGTAACGGTATTTTGTTAGATCTAGAGAAAAATATGCACAGCACCGGTTACCCGATATTGTTTTACCCCAGCTCGTGGCTGACTTTCACGGCAAAGAAACATTTAGCAAATAATAAAACACATGCACAAAGAATTACAGCATAGCCACAGTTATCGGTAAAGATCTCCCTTCATCTCTATTTCAGTGAATGCTCCCTCTTCCTGACACACCTTTAACGAACAAACACCACGGGTTCGTTCGAGTAACCCCTTGAGACGTTCAGTTTCATTATTTGGGTATCTGTATACTAGTCTACTTCAACATACATCAGAAGGTAATCATTAAATTGGGGTTCCAATCCACGCTGTGAAGGTGGTTGTCCAGTGAAGCTGTGGTATCACCTGCAGCGATTGCCCACTGCACTATACCAAATGCCGCCGCTGGTCGAACTGCCATTTCTTTTCCCTTAGACGCTCCTCGTATTGACGCTGCTCCTCGGGAGTCCTAACTATGCGTGGCCTACCCATAGCGGTGCTGCAACAGCAATGAAATAAGTTGCTATACACAGTTACACCTTACGTCCAAGCGCAGCGGACGTTACGAGCCATCGGAGCCAATCCAAGGCCGTGTGAGTGTCACGTGACCTTAGAAAGTTGGCACAGCGACGGGCGGAAAGCGTATCATGGGCCACGTTCACAGCACGGGATTTGCTAGGATTCTTGTAGCGTCCGCTGAGTCCGGCCGTAAGGTGAAACGGAGTGTTCTTCTATTTATGAAAAGGTAGTGCCGTCACTCCTTACGTCGCAAGCTGCATTCGCCGCGGCAGCTTGCGAACAGTAATCTTTACCGCTAAACGTATGCGGTGAGTGCTACGTGGTTCGCATTGCTATCAGGAGTGCCTTATTATTAATTACATGGTTCGGATGCTTGTTTTGTGGTTGTTCTTTATTGAAATGAATGATGTGCTATATGTGGTAGTGATGAATGCACTTTTCGCTTCAATCACCGAAGATTTTTTTTTTTTGTAAGGACGCCGACACACCCAGAAAAATAAAAGAATCCGACCAACGAGTCATACACAGCTTTGCTGTAAAATAAAAATTGAAGGGAGCAATGTGGCTGAGAAAGATTTTGCTGAAAATTTATATTACTATTTTGTTAAACCTGTACGAAGTTTGTGCTCAATAAATGCCTCCCAATACTTGCTCAGAGTTTCTGACAGCTTCTTTCTTTTCCCAACCGATAAAGACGAATTATGTTCCGTTTTTAAAAAGCTAAAAAAATAATATTTACGTTGACATATATGACCTTCACTTTAAACCAGTTAAACATGCTTTACGAGCGATTGCTCCAAAACTAACGCACATTTTAAATTTAGGACTTAAGAATGGAACTCTTCCAAAACAAATGCATGTTGTAAAGTAAACTGTAACATATAAAGCGGGGAATAAAAAGGATTTAGGAAATTGTAGACCCATTTCAGTTCTTTCTATATTTTCCAAATGCTTAAAAAAATCATGCATGAGTTGCCATAATCATTTTGTGAGAAAGTTTAAATCATTACGCCCAGTCAATACGTATTCATGAAAGGTCGCTCGTCGAACTAGCATTATTGAAGCAAAAGGAATTACTTTTAGGTAATATTGAAACAAAACAGACGACACTTAAAATATTTATTTATTTTACAAAGGCATTCGACCGCATAAATCATGACTTATTACTTACAGAGTTGTAGCTTTATGGGGTTCGTGGCATTGCTTTTTTATCAAGAGTTACTTTCTTGAACGATAGCCCTTGAAACAACTAGGACACAATCTAATCTTCAGCAACTAACCTCTGGGGCGACACATGGCAGTATTTTGGAGCCGCTTCTTTTCAATCTGGTAAACATTGACGATAGTGTGAACTACATTATTAATGCAAATGATGCGACTTTTTTTTTTTTTTCAGGAGTAAAGCGCAGTTCACACACTTGCTACAGAGTAGGACTGAGAGAAGCTAGACCGCTTTTTAATCCTCTTGCGACGGCGGAGGACCGGATGCGTTGCTGTGGAGCAGGTCCCACGCCATCGCAAAAGGCTTAAAAACACCGGTTTAGTCCCTCTTAGTCCTACTCGATTGCAAGTGTGTGAACGGCAATTTAACCCAGATAATTACTCAGGCTAAACCTTTTCCGATTCAACTAAATGCTTTGACAATATAAAATTCCTTGCCAAAAAGTGTAGGCAAAACGAAGGCCGTGTTTCTAGATCCTAAAATACAACTCGTAGTCATACATCTGTGGTTTATCGTGGTACAGGCAGTATTTATATAGTTGAGAGCGTGAAACTTCTAGGGGTAATTTTTAACCTAAACATGGTTGGGAACGAACGCTGCAATATACGTGTAGTAAAGTTTCGAGGTCTGTGGACACGATATACAGATATTGTCACATGATTCCCACTTCCGCTATGATACTCGTTGGCAGCTCTATTTTTACGCTCATTATATAAACTGTCTTAGTATGGAGAAATACTACTTCCTCAGATTTCAAAGACTTACATATTCTCCAAAAAAATAATAATTCGTATAATATGACTCAGTATCTATGATAGTCATACGAAACCATTGTTCGAAAAATTCAATATTGTGCGATTTACCAATTACTATGGTAAACTTGCCCTTTCACACAAAAAGTCGTTACGTCATAACCATTCATTCTTATCGATCTCCCACCTTGATATTAGCGAAAAGGACATAAAATACTCGTTGCCCCGATATATGGCTAGTACCATATTCCAGAACTAATTATGGCAATCACGTGATGAAATCTACACTATATACTCCGTTTTTTAAATTGGAGCAACGAATCGAACATTAACACTTTTTGTGGGATTCGGCAAGATGTGCGTTCCTAATTCTGTTTCTACATAGTAAGAGCTTAAAGTGAATGTACGATTTAGCTTATTTTATTTTTGCTATCTTTGATACTAATATTTTTGTTGGTAATTATGTTAGTAATGGTATGAATGTTGTGGGTGTATGTATGTGTGTCCTCTGTTGCTTTATGTGGGGCACAGGCTCGTCAAGCAACGCTGAGTTGCTTTTTTTCTGCCTTCCCTCTCCAACTATAGAAAGAAAATAAAGAATTTGATCTTAAAAAGAAAAGGTAGTAATGGGCAAGTAATATGCAAATCTAATATATATGATCGCGTGATCTCTTCGCACTCCCCGGAATACCAGTGCCAAATACTCCTTGTCCTTTGAGATGCATTAAGGAATCAAAATCAATAACACCATAACAATTTGTTTCATCATGAATCAACGTTTAACACGGAACTAGCTATCCATATTGCATTTTTTTTTGCTGACTGAACGCAATAAGAAATATTTACTGCCACATGTTTCCTGAGTTCACTCAACTTTCAATTACCTCGTTTTCACGTCTGTAAAACGAAGCGTAGACGGTACACCTGGTGGATTCTGGGTCCGTTGGACTTGAAAGCTTCCTTTTATACCTCTGCTTCTTCTTTAAAGAAAAATATAAACATTCAGACAAATTTTAAGCATACAAAAATATTCTAAAATAGCTTGGTATCTTCTCTTCGTAGGAGTCATGCTGTCGAAAGAGACAGAATGGTATATTTTGTCAATCATATAATGAAACTATACAATCCAGGTACGCATTCATTTCTGATCGTACTATTATAACGGTCGATCTAAGTGTTTTATATATTTAAATCCACGAATAGACGTATGTGAAATGGCAAAACAGTATTCTGTACTGAATGTAATGAAAGTACAAGCGTGCAACATTGAAATTATTTTAGTCACTCTGCTCATTAGTCAAATATTTGTTGCTCTATTAAAAACAATAATTAAGTTGCAGTGATATGTTACACATTAGGCCGATTTTATTTCACTCTTTATTTTTAAGTCACTAGTATTATTTAACCCGTCCGAATACTTCTAGTTTCGAGCTTGAGACAGGACAGGCGTTGGAAATGTTGGCGTGTCGTCGACTCCGGTTTAATCGTTGCCGTTCTAGAAAGAAAAAGTCTAAGAATGTATTACGGAACAGTTAACTTTTTATCCAAGACCATGCGAATTTTCGCACGTGGATAAAATGCCACACCAAAGTGTATTTATGGTTGCATCTGTCTCTTTTGACTAAAGACTAGAGAGGCTAAAGAAAGTTGGATTGAGCGCGTTGATAATAAAATCAAAAATGCGAAATACAAAGAGGACGGACAGGACAAACACATTTCGACTTTCAACACATTGAGCTATTTTATTGCCAGGCCGACCGGCAACTAGCTGCCGAAGATTTAGGGAAAAGGTTAGATGGAAATATCAAACCAGCGAGAGAGAGGGGGCTAGGAAGGCTTCTGGTCAGAAAGTTCAACAAGACGAAATGTCCATCGAGTCAAAATGTCCAAAAGCCACGTGACACCCGTGTCAAAATGTCCATCGAGACGAAATGTCCAATCGGGTCAATATGTTCGTCCAGTCGAAATGTCCATCGAGACGATCGAAATGTCCAATCGGGTCAAAATGGCGACGTCAGAGTGCTCACTCCTGGTTGAATGACTGCCCACTTCCCTCTGTACTGCTTTTAGGCACCCGGTTTAACACAAAAGGCGCTGAATTCTTTTAGTTTTCTCTTTCGTCGGCCAAAGTCAGTGGAGGCACAATCTTGTTCCGATGATTTCGCCCCAGTGTCGGGGACACCCGGTCCGATCGGCCGGTTACCCCGTTTAACATAAAAAGCGCTTCGCGGTGCGACAAGATTCGCCCTGATTTGCGCACGGTCTGCCTTATTTTTGCGCACGTTTGCGTTATTCAAGACTGATGCATATAAACTGTTCAGAGCAAGTCTATAGAGTCTCGCAACCTGAAGAGAGGAGTTGCACCAGGCTTCTTGATTCGACATGTTCTTCTAAAATCGCGCGAGTGCAATATATATATATATATATATATATATATATATATATATATACAGGGTGTTTCACGAAAGGTGGGCAAATTCGATATTGCGAAAACTACGCGTTGCAACAAAAAAGACTTGTGTCGTTTTGGTCCTGAGCCAGGGGCCTATTTAAGAAAATTATTAAAGTCCGGGATAATAAGATTGTTAATTTTTTTTTACGTTATTAACTTTTTTAATATTGTGTTTAAGGGCTCGATTTTAATTAGAAAATTGCTCAGCATCATCGAAAAACACTAAATCAACGAATTCCAGGACGATAGAAGGCACGCGAAGCATTTTACGGCTCTCTGAAAAACCGCAGAGATTCGACGGGGTTTTAAGTTTCGGTTTGCTATCGGAGCGCATCTCGGCCCCGACGGCTCCGCGCCCCGTAAAGAATTAGTGCAACCAACCTCTGCTGCGCTGTCATCGCGCGACGCAGCAGAGGCTGGTTGCCCTATTTCTCGACGGGGCGCGGTGCCGTCGGGGCCGAGATGCGCTCCGGTAGCAAACCCAAACTTACAAACCCGTCGAATTTGTGTGGTTTTTCTGAAGGCCGTTAAATGCTTCATGTGTCTTGTCTTCTATCGGTCTGGAGTTTGTGGATTTAGTGTTTTTCGAAGATGCTGAGCAATTTTCTAATTGAAATTATGCCCTTAAAAGCAAAATTAAAAAAGTCAATTACGCAACAATAATTACCAGCTTAATTATCACGGACTTCAATAATTTTCCTAAATAGGCCCCAAGCCCAGGACCGAAACGACACAAGCCTTTTTTGTTGTTGTTGTGACGCGTAGTTTTGGCAATATCGAATTTGTCCACCTTTCGTGAAACACCCGGTATAGATATATATACATACCCCTGAAGGCGTGGGTATAACCGAAAAGAAAAGAAAACCCTTGGTGAAAACAGCAACAACGGACGGTTTATTCTTCGACGTTTCGGCCGGAGTCCGGACGAAGGCCGGACTCCGGCCGAAGAATAAACCGTCCGTTGTTGTTGTTTTCCACCAAGGGTTTTCTTTTCTTCTCAGTTATATATATATATATATATATATATATATATATATATATATATTAAAGACAAGACGTTTGTTTTACCAACCAGAATGTCTACACACGGAGATTATCAGTTGCCTGTGCGCTCGTCAAACAGAAGTGGGGTATTACTAACGTCTTCTGGATTAGTGAGATGTTTGCATGAGTTCTACGCGAATAATTAGTTTTCAAATGGTTCAATCGAAATTTTAATGTGATATAGTTTTAATATTATCTGCAAATTTAACGAAAGAACTACAGCGACGACATCAAATCAGAATTTATCGACTGGTTTCCTGTCGACATGGAGCCCGGCTTCGGTGTCCCGTCGTTTGTGATGTCACATAAGCGCTGAAGTCGACCTCGGATACAGCATCGAAGTAAATGATGGGAGAACGCTGTTCTCAAGTTTGCTTACAAGTCAACTCACCCAAAGGATCTCAGCACAGTCTACTATAGGTGTATCGCCTGCTACCGCCTTAGCCAACAAGTCGGACGAACTGAGAGGTGCCCAGTGGCTCACCTGACACTAAGAAACGGCGTGCTGACCACCGATCCAGATCGGCCGTCGACATACCACAGCTGCAACACGTCTGGAGACTCCTCTCGAAACGCTTCATGTATAAAGTACAGACAAACATTCGCATCAGTCAAAAAAGACAGAGGGAAGCATTTGATGAAGCCGTCTCCTGTATTCCTGAAAGGTTTGCGGATTATGACGACACCCTTCGAGGGGAAATTCAAGCACAACTCAATAGTGGCTACGGATTTTCTACCAAGCGAGGGTGCCTTTCACGGAATAGACACCGCGCAGCGTTGAAAGAAAACACCCTTGACGCCATTCTACCTGAGCTCCGTGTCACTACGGATTCGCAAGTGTGTTCCAAATTGAAGACCCGATTCAAGGACGGCGGACACTGGTCTTCTACGCCGAGAAGGACCTCGATGCCCTGGTGGGCGCAGAACACGTTCTGGGCAACGGGATCTACAAAAAAAATACCCCCCTCCCCCCCCCCCCCCCCCCCCCCGGGTTTCACCGCCCAGGACAACTCTACACCCTCCACACCTTCATCAAAAGGAAAGCACACCATGTGCTTTACGCACTGATGCAACCCTGTGATGGGCAAGCATAGGAAGTCATGTTTCAGTGCCTGCAGGCGTCAATGAAGCGACGATTCGGACATTTTGGCACATTATAAACGACGGCTACGTGGGTGTTCGATTACAGGTCCGCAGCAATTCAAGCTGCAATCAACGTGTTCAGGACATCTTCAGGACGGCCTCAGGTTAGTTATTGACGATTTCATAGAGCGGCAGGGGGCAGACTCCCAATTCCATGTTTTGTGTAGCGATGCATCAGGTGAACTTGAGATATAACGTAGATGAGTATACATGTGAAGCCGCCTCTTATCGAAGCAATGAGCACGTTCCATTGCTCTTTAGACGTGGAATAGCATGCAGATCCCTTTGAATAATCAATATTTCGAAGAAAACAGTTCATCATGCTCCCTGAAGTCTCTGAAACGAGACTTCTGAAGTAGCAAGTGACGAGCGCCCACATGCAAAACTAAAATGCGTATTTATGACAATGCGTCATTCAATCTCTAGTACAAATATTCTTTTCTCTTGAGTTGTATAGTTGAAAATGTGACTTTTTTAGTTGGTATACAAAAACGGGGCATGATCTGTGGCTAATTAACATGTCTCCTTACAACTACGTTTTTTTATATCGCAACAGATTCGAGGGTACGCCTTCCACTTTTCCAAGGCTATTAATGCAAGGCGGGACGAGCTGGGCCTCAAGACAATATGCAGGGATAACCCTGTGGTTCACGCGTGATTCACAAGAGTGAGGCACCTCCCCTTCATTCCGGACGCCTTCCGCTTGGAATTCGCCAGCGACCTGCTCTCAGACAAGCTAAGCCTTCAGCCGCTGAACGCTGATATCCTGGACCAGTTCGAGACGTACTTCAGTGGGTTCTGGATTGCTTAGAACCTGCTCTAGGACATCTGGGGGCAAGTCGGCAACCGAGGTTCCAGGACAACCAACAACGCGGAGGGCTGGCACAACGGTCTGCGTAGCCGC